>VXBL01001164.1:1471654-1525868 GCA_013400195.1 Aramus guarauna | reverse complement strand
TTTTTTGCGGGAAGATGTTAGTATACATTCAACATTAAATTAGTGATGTTCCAATCTTAAAAGTATTTTTACTGCATTCAAGCAAATTGACTTGCATGTGAATGATATTCTGTGACACAATGTATTAAGACTATCTTCTGTGTTACTAGCAAAAATGTCATTAGCGTAATAGGAAATTGTAGTTATGACTGAAAGCATACATCAACTATGGGTTTAGTTATCCTATTAAAAATGAATATCTGAGAGATGTTACATTTCTTTTATTAGAGCTTAATCTTGTCTTAAAAATAACAGTAATATTCATGGGTTTGCAGTGTAAATTTTCTGCTCACGAGACAATTATTGAAAGGAAGATGACTATTCTTTTTTGTTTCTTCTTGACTAGTAGTCATTAATGACATAAACCAGCAATGTTAAGGACCTACACCTCCACAGTATTGTGAAGTTTTCTGCAGTGTTTCAGTATCACACACAATACTTATTTCCACAGATGCCTAAAGTGGAGGACCAACATGCTGCAGTTCTAGAAAAATAAGAATGAAAGCTTACAACAGTGGCTGCTGTCAAATTCTGCTGCAACAGTGACAATGAGAGCAAACGTTAGGTATCTGTCTTCGCTGTGAAATCTAGCTCTCGGGCATTTAAAGCGATGACAGGGAGCAGCAGTACTCTGCTGGTATGTGGTGAGGCAAGTCAACAATTATTCACTGTACCTAAATGCTGCTGCTATTCTGCAGTCCCTGGACCTGCCTGGAGTACACCCAGAGTCTTTCTCCACCTTTGAATGCTCACAAAATAAGCAGAGACCAGGCATACGCATTTGGGTTCTCCCATGTTATATGAAAATACAGTAATGGAGGGGACTGTTTTCTGGATGTGCCACTAATGAGGCTGGTGATGTAGAGCAGTCTATACAGACATGTCCATGAGGAAAACTTTTAGGTATCCAGTAGCATCACCTTAAGCATCTTTAATCTGTGAATCCTGCTGCACCATTAAGTTCCATAATCCACCTCCACTTCAGTACGTATCCTCACACTTGAAGCAAAGGATGTCTCATGCTACCAGCTGTTGACAGGTAAATTAACCAGCTAGTAACACTGTTCTCTCTGCCTTCACTGAGGAGAAAAAGGCTAACTTGGTGGGTGATTTATGATGTCTCAGTTAAAAGCTCTGAATTGCATGCACCAGGACCTTCTTTCTCTTGACTAGAGAAAGACTTTAGATCAGCTAAATTGTATAGTTTAGGTAATATGAACCATTTTCTGTGATGATAATGCTGCATTGAAGTTAATTATTTCAGATATCTACTAATTAATTTCATATTTTCATACAGTCATAATTTTTTCCCCCCCTTTGTTTCCAACAGCTCCCTCCCCTACACGAAAAGATTGTTTCTCTGACATTGCTGGAGAAAGCTGACCTCCACTGACTGAGCACTGAGTGACACTGGAACATGAGGAGAACAAACCAGGAAAGCCCAAAGATGGGAAAACAGGGCAGCTAAAACTTCTGCTTCTATTGAGATTCCCTAGAATCTGGTGGGGGACAACGGGAGGAAGAGTTGTGAGTAGTTGTAGCTACAAAAAAAAAGAAGATTGTTAGATAGCTTCATTTTAACAGTGGCCATTTAGTCTCTCCAACTGGTAACAATCAAATTTAGTCAGAAGAGGCTGTGAATTACAAAGGCTCCAAAGTCCGGTATGTTATGTAAAAAGGAAGAAATAAAAAATATTTTGAAAATCGAGTGACCTTTACCTCCCCCAAGGTAGAGAAATTATTTTTTCCAGTTACAGGACATGATTTCTAAGGGGAACACGAACCTTAGAGAAAATAGGTGGTTGGAATGACTTAAAAGCCACTGGAACAAGGTTCAGAGCTAGATTAAGTACCTATGAATCTGACAAAAAAACCCCAAACAAACAAACAATACCCAACCAAAAAACCAACCAACCAACAAACCACAAAAGGTGGACTGTGACTGTTAAAGTGATAGCTGAGGAATTACATGACACGATTAGGGAAACATAAGGTGTGTATTTACAAGTGTGAGTAAAGGAACTGTGTTTTTACTATCAAACAATGCTGAATGTAAGTGTTCCTGCTTATGTGTTTGGCAGGAGGCAGCCATGTATCTGTATAGACTGCCCGCCCCTGCCAAGGACAGCATGGTGAATGGTATAGAAAGGTTATTTGGGGTTTGCAAAATCTAACTGAAAGGCCAGAACTATATCAGGTTTGAGCTAATTGCGGTATTGCAAAAATTCTTAAGACTTTCACAGAAGCCAAAAATACAGACTAAATCAAACAATGTAGCTCATGTTTGGTGCTATAGGAAAAAAACATAGGCAGCAATAAGGTAGGCAGAGATTTATTTTTTTTTTCCACTGAAGGAAAAAAAGACCACAAATAACTAACTTGCTTGATATTGTCTTTATTTCCTTGAGATAAGCTCACCAGAGAATGTTACAACTAAATAAGTGATCATGCTTAGTAATTTTTTCCCCTTTTTTCCTTGCCATATGTTACCTATTTTTCAGATGTAACAATCTCTGACAACAGGACAGAGTTTGTTGAGGCAGAATGTAGTAAATTGGTGGAAGAGTGGAGGTCTAGACATGAAGTTGCTAGAGCCAATTATCTCCAGTATAACAGAGTATTGGGAAATGGTATCAGAATAATTAAGGTCATGCTAGAAAAGACAAGAGAATCACTCTGATCCACAGTTAACATTGCTAAATTGCAGAGTAATGTTAATGAAGCATAAGTTGTTATGTGCTAATAATTTGGTTGCTACTTAGAAGGATGTCTGTTGGGATCTGCAGGCATACAAAGACCCAGATAAGGAAAAAAAAACCCAAAACCTCTACCCTGTAAGCCTAACAAAGCTTGGCATGACTTAGTGTGCAAGGAATTCTCCCTATTTCATGAAAATAATGATGTGAATGAATCTACACTGTGCAATGAAGCACTGTGCAGTTGCCAGGACAGTTGTAGAGACACAACCTCCCACAATTACGAAAGTTGGCACCCCCAGGTTAGAAATATGCAGTGTTTTTATTGACCCTCCCAGAAAGAGGTAAGAATAAAAGGTTGCGAGTCTTCTATTTGTCTGAGAACAGAGCAGTTACTGCAGAGGCTATGTCTGCATCCCCATCCTCTCTGCAGCCAGGATGGATCTGGAAAGACATAAGCTATCTCTGAATAAACTGTTGTCTACCAGACTATGCAAAGATGCCTGCCTGGAGGCATCATACCCACATTATGGTGGCTGTTCCTGTGCTACTTAGCCATCACAACAAAGCGAGTTAGTCTGGGAGAGTGCTGTGAGGATACTACTGCATTGCTTCCGACGTTGGGGCTGGTTCAGGGATGCGCGCACTGCTCTGTTTTGTGCATAACTGCTGGGAAAGAAAGGCCAGGGCTGTCACAAGAAATAACCTTCAAAGTCATATGACTTGAGCATCCCAATTAGCTACATGCTTTGGAGAAATAAACAATGCTTATCAAACTTGAGATGGGAGGGAAGGACGTGGGTCAGACTTGGGCATTTTGCCTGAAAGGCCACCTCCCTTGTCTGGACAGTGTCGGCAGGGACAGATTACAGCTGGTTCAGGTCCTGAACCAGAGGATGCTGCAGCCAAGGTCTGGGGGAGCCGTCCCTGCTGTGACAGCTGAGATTGCTGTACATTTGTATTTTGAGGTGATATGGAAAAAAGCTCTCATCTCTCTTGGATAATTCAAAAACTCCTATGAAAGGATTGCTGAATGAAGGGTCGCATTCTGCAACCATTAATTCAACCTCAAGCAATCCTATAGCTATGCTGTAGTTTTGGACCAGTGAGGTTTATCAGCACTGCTACCTTTTAGATTTGCAGCTGTATTTAGCCTCACAGTTACTTACCTTTCTTCTAATGCTATCTTTCTAATAGCTGCATATGTCCATCCATTTGTGTTTTCATCTGCATATAGACACACAATTATCTCAACACTATTAATATATTTTACTCTGGTTTTCTGGGCTGTATATTTAAAGAAGTGTGAAGTGGTACCAAAATGTGAGATAGCATCATAAAGAGAAAATCCCAAAGTATTACCTGTAATGGATTTGTGTGTGATACGAAATATCTTTCTCTACAGTTGGAAGAGATGAGCTTGCTGTACCTACAGTTTTGGGGCAAAACCACAGCTGCAATTTGAAGGTATTTTATTTTTAGCTGAGTGTCACACTTTCTAGAAATGTATTAGAGAAAGGTCAATGAAGCCACTGTGCAGTTTTAAAGAGAGGTTCTTTTTCCAATGCATTTCTGAGGAGACACTGAAATAAATATTTGCACTCCAGCTTGGTAATTCTAAGCACCACTGTATCACTCATCAAAACGTTCAGTTGTGTAAGGCCTCTGTAAGAGCGCGTGTTATTTCAAAGCAGTTTATAGAGCAAGTAATAGCTAGTGTCAATGTACAGTACTGCACACTAAATCAATGAGAAGTGATTTTTGACTTCAGGTTTGCACAGGTTCACAAAAGAATTTGTTCACTTCAGTCTCAGCAGTCGGCTGTGAGATGTGTTAGGCTCCCAGTGAATGCATTCTCATTTCTTTGTTGTAGGACCTGTAGGTGCCTTGCTGACAGAGGATGCTATTGATTAAAATAACTGCATGTCTTTTTCTTTTTCTTTTTTTTTTTTTTTCTTTTTCTTTTCAAGCATTGTAGGGGTAAATTACTGAGCTGGTGTCCTCACTGAAGACCTTGAAATAATTCTGGTGTGATTTATGAGGAAATACAGTTGGTTCAACACATTATACCCCATTTCTTTATTTAATATTTTGTTGTAATGAGAGAGGACACTATGGCTGATGAAAATTACTGTTTGGAACTGAAAACTCATAGCATTTTTAGCAGGATAAAGTTAGACTCAGGTTACCTTGGGCAGTACAAAATTTGGTACTGATCTCCCCAAAAGTCCCCACTTCCTAGTAAAAACTAACAGTGCAAAATGTGGGTGGAAAAAACCCTTGCAAGATATAAGATAAAGGTAGGAAGTAATTTGGATAGCAAAGCTCTAAATTTTTTGCTTTGGAAATGCATGAAGAAAATATTCCTAAGCCTACCTCAAAGACATTTCAAAAGTATTTTTATGAGTCTCTATCTCTTACCTGTGTGCTTACATGCAAACACAAAGGACAGTTAAACAGATTAAATAATAAATTCACCTTGACATACCATTTAAAACACATCTCTTCTCCACCTGCTGAGTTCCTTTGGCCCCCTTTCCTGACAAGCTTGTGGCTTTGCACCATCCCAGCGGTACCGACAGCGGACAGATGGGATACAAACACCCAAACTCCCTCCCTCCCTGCCCGCAGGTGGGCACAGGATGGGTGTTGCTCTGAAGGCACCTCTGCCACCCTCTTGCTGCAGAGAGCTGGCGATGGGCAGGTTGATGCAGGAAGGCGTTACGCCGTGAGCCGCGCAAGGAAGGAACCAAGAAAGGAATGGGAGGAATTTTGAATTAGTGAGGTTTGCCCAGGAGATGAGTGAGCTGCCGCCAAATTTCCTTGCAGAGGGGCGTGCTAACTGGGTTGTGGTGAAAAAAGGGAGCCCGATGCTACCATCTCACCTACATTTCTATTTGTGGAAAAAGAATTAAAATTGTTCACGTTTTTCCCTGCCCATTATNAAAAAGCCCATCTTTTACAGGCTTTGCTATCGCGCTGTAGATTACGCCGTGCTGTTGCTAGGTGGCAATGTGTCTTCAGGAAAGGCGGGCAGCGGTGGTGTGGGGAAGGGGCCTCGGCTTTGGCCTGGCTGGGACTCAGCGGTGGCCCCCCGCGCCGCCGCCCTCAGACACCTCTGAGGTAACAGCCTGCCCACAGCTTGTGCAGTGGGGACACACACAAATCCGGATCTAACTGTATATATACATAATTTTTGTAACTGCTCAAAACGTTTTTTATTATATAATTGATTGATTGGGAGGGGGGAACAGAAACCAAATTCCTGCTCTGCCTTAAGTTCGTGTAACATACAGGGCATAATGTGGCTGGAGGTGCCAGGGGCAGGGGAGCGGCGGGTGCCTCTGCAGCCAGGGTGCTGCGGAGCCACCCCTCTGCTGCACCAGCCTCTCCCTGCGGGAGGTGCCGCACGTCAGGGTGCTTGGGAGCTAACGGGAAGGGGCTCGCTGTACAAACTTCAGTATAAAACTTTAAATGAATTAAAGTAACTTGACGGTGACAGGCTACTACTTTAGAGACTAATGAGTATTCTTGGGAGTTTATATGGTCTTGTTTTTTTCTTCTTTTTTTTTTTTTTTCTAATCAAAATAGGAACATGCTGCAAGATGTGAACCAAAGATGTCTCGAAATCTGCCTGCAACCTTTGCATGCTCAAGATTGCATTACGCTCAGAGTGCCTTTCCTTCTGGCTCTTCTCCTCTTTGTAAGAAGACCCTGTGTTACTTGGCTTAACATAAGTTAAATTACCTTGTGCTAATTGATGTGCTGGAGGTAGCTTTTACTCAAGAGCGAGACACAGTCGTGGGTTCACAAAGCTTTGCTCTGTATAAACAAATGCCATTTGTTATAGATGGTATAATGTGTTCCAACTTTATTTGTTTTGAGCAAGATGTGCCAAGGATACATCCAGGTTTTTTTTTATACTGGTAATTAGCGGTGGAAGGGAAAATTCTTTTCATCCATCTGATCCTGGTTGTTATTTACTCAGAAATGACAATTATTTTAAAGAGAATTAATTATGAGCCAGTCATAGAACTCTAGTTCAGTGCAGCTGACTGGCAATGGCTGTTTCAAAAGCGGTAATTATTACAGGTTTTGAAAGAGAGCTGAAATGACCCAGATGGTTAGCCTGATTAAACTGATCCAAAAGTCACCAGAAGTACTGCTAATCCTCAGTTTCTATGGGGTACAGCAGCGCATAAAGACCTGTGATAGCAGGGGACAGGTGCTAGTGAATCAGGTTGAGGCGACTGAGAGCTGTACCATAAAGACATCCTGCCGTAAGCCAGCTGGATAGACTTTTGAGGCACAGAGGCTCTGGTGGTGAAAAGCTGAGAGGTTAAAACACAGACACTGAATGAAATAGACCTCCTCTGCCAGTCTCTGGCTGAGTGGTTATTGGCCCATACACACAGTAAAGGGATAAAACAAACTAAGAAAATAATCTGAGGAGAATGAGGGCAAGAAGAGCCCCACTCAGAGTTGAAGGTCTCTGGAAAATAATCAGGACAGAGTTTAAGCAGGGTTTTGTTTTCTATCCTATCTGCAAGGATTATATTCCAACAGAACCCAAGATTGTCTGGCAGTAGTCTTGTATGTGACTAGTTTTGGAGCACTTAATGTACTCTGGCAGTAATAGCTGTACAATGTGTTAACGGAAGCTGCTTCTCCATGATAAAAAGAAACACGTGGCAAATGTTTAAAAGAAGTGAGGAAAAAAGCAAAAAAGTGCATTGATGTGAAAATGTATTCATGACTGCTAAATCTGGTGATGTTGAGGGATTGGGATAATAGGTGAAAAAGAATGCAGGAAGGACTCTTAAGATTGAAGTAATATGAAAGAAGGATTATAGGTGCTGTATGCTTTCTTCAGCTAACAAATGACATTAAGGAAGTTTTTAAAGTTTGGCAAGTTGTTTCCAAAAAATAAGGCCCCTCATGGGAAAGAGCTGTGGTTGTACCAGAGAATGCAGCAGTCAGGTGGCTATGAGGTTACAGTGAAGTATTGGTGTAGCATGTGTTATCCATGAGTTCATAAATAATGATTTGGTGGAAAAGGATGTCAAAAAAACTTGAGTGCCTACTGGAAAGGTATGTAGGTTCAGCCTGTGATCTCTTCTTAGGTCTGCTAAATTACATAATGGAGACAGTGAAGTGTGCTTTGTTGTCTTTGACATTTTATTCAAATAGGAATTGAAAACAAAAAATGTCTCCATAATTAAAAAACACAATGTCTGGTTCAGCAGGGAATTGGAAATGTATATGGAGGCAACCAAGGCAAATCAAACCAAACCTTGATACGCTTTGGGATCTAGGAGCAACCTTTAGTCTATAAAGATGAGGCTAGAAGTACCTGCAATAGAAAATAAAGGCTGTGAACAGCAGGAGTGTCTTGAGAAGTGGCCATTGGATTGAGTGAGGCTGTCGTTCCTGACAGTCCCATATTCTGAAGCTACAGTTTCTGCAGGTTCCAGAAGGAAACAAGATAGGGGATTAGCTGGCCTGACTGAGGGATCAGCAAGAGACAGAGCAGTTTTAATTGTAGAATTAATTATCTTAATAACACCTGACAACTATGATGCCCATGTGATGGGGAGATCACAAGAAAATGAAAGGATCCACAAAGACACGTTAAGCTTACGTATATGTGTACATTTCTGGCATTCCAAATTACATATAAGATGGGAGATAATTGTTGTTATATTTGGAATTGTTGTTATATATATATTGGGAATTGTTTATATATATATATATAAGGTAAGACATAGTGAACTGTCCCCTCAGGAGTTTCTGGAACAAACTGCTGATTGTTGTGTGACTACTTATGTGGAACAACATTGTGTTAGAAGTTTGACACCAAATGGAGCCAATCTCTCCTTGCCTTGGATTTCTAAATTCTACAGTACGCACAAGACAGACATGTATGCTATTGATAAAAGTCCACTTTCAGGAAGACTAAATTCCAACATAGTAATGGCTCTTTATAAAAGCTTAATGTGATTTAGATGAGGTTGTCCAATAATTTGCAATATACTTATTATATTTTAAACAATGAAATTGGACAGTCTTTCTTCAAATAAACTAATCTCATCCTTGTCCTCTATATGCATAGCTGTAGAGCTTAGATAATCAGCAATTGCACTGTGCTGTTAATTCCATTTATTTCTCTCTATATTTTACATTATAAATATTAAAAAGGGGTAATTACCTGAAACATCAAAGTTAACTGATCTTTGTTGACAGGCTGTAATGACTTAAATTACCATCTTGTCCGCAGCGCTCCCCTTGAAATGAAAGCAGTTATAAAAGCATATTCATAAGTTTGCCTAGCCACTGTGCAAATATTTTAGAAAATAAGGTCTTTGCTCCAAGAAATATCAGTTAAACAGATACTGAGTCAGCAAAGACACCAAATCAAATGGAAGAGATAGGGAAGGCCGTTAAGAGAAAGGATTAAGTTATTCATCTCTGAATGGCGTTTCCATTACTGTGAAACTACTTGGAATAAAATGGGCAAATAGCTTTGAAGAAAAAATAGCTGCAGTGTGGTGGTATCATTTGCTTAGGTTATTGTGAGATGACTTTGATTTGGAGGAAGGGTGAAGAAGAGTTGGAAAGGAATTTTAATCAGTGTTAGTAGCAAAAAAGAAAGGACAGAATGTAAGTGATTCATGCAGAGGAGCATACCCTGGGCAACAGGCACTTACACAGCTGGGCAAACTGTGAGTTAATTTCATTGAGTGTTGCTTTTTTCTTCCTCTTTCCAGCCAGACTGTGGATATATAAGTCGGTGTTTGCACACTGCCATACGTAGCCTTCCAAAATCTCCCTCTCTGCTGGTTAGTGAGACTGGCAGTGCGCTGCTCTGAACTGAGCGTGGAGGAAAGGGGGCAGAGTTCGTAGAAATGCAAAGGAGAGCAGTCTGAGGCAGGCAACACCATCACAGGACTCCTGCGTTTCATCAGATTGCATTATCACTGGTGACCTAAGCATGGAGCCTGGATTTGTACAGGACGGTTTGAAGATTATAATGAGTGTTATGGGTAGTGGGACAACCAAACACCAGTGAAGGGAACTTGATTGGAGTGGTGTCGGGGATAATACAGTGGCTGCTGCTATGATGTTCTCTCTTCCCTGAGCCATTGTAAAAAAAAAACTAGTTTGGCTTCAATTATCACAATGAATTTTTCATAAAAATGAAGCAGACAATGGTTTTGGAAAGACCTAGAAGCTTCCCTGCCTGAAAAGGTGCACCCCGCTATCTTCTGCTGTTGTGAGAAAGAACGATACCCTGTGGGGACAAAAGGAGGGATTACCTTGGAATGCCAGATTTCTGTTCAGAAATCCCAGTGTTGTTCTTGATATTGGGAAAGATGATCTCATTGCTGTTTCTCATTGATGATCTCATTTCACTGTTCAGGAAAACTGTGAGGGCTTGGTTTTTTGGCTTTGTGTTGGTTGTTTTTGTGGTTTGTGTTTATTTTTGTTGTTGTTGTTTTTTAAAACTGGTAGGGATCCAGTTACACAGAGAATGGAAATGTATTTGATTTCCTTAGTACTTGTCATTTCCTGGCTTTTGAATCTGTCCTGTACCTTTACCCTATTCATATCTGCACATACCTGTCAAACTGGTTGAGAAAGCAATATATCTATTTCTCACTGGGAAGCAGGTATCCTGGTACCCAACAGGCACAGTAGCTTCAGGACGCCATGGAATGAGCTTTGAGACAGAGGTGCAATTTCTGCTTTTTTTCCCCCCTGACATTAACAGTGTCAGTGGAAACTTTGAAAATTGCTCAGTGTGGTTTATTGCTCCTATGCAGCATTTTAGAACCCTCCAATGCTGTGAGGTTCTGTTACATTCAGAGACACTGCTGTCTCGAGCCAAAGATATTTAATTTTTTTTAAAGAATAAATGATGTAAATTGAGTGAAATGTCAAGTAAAGCAGTCAGCAGATCTTGCTGCCTCTGTGAGCAGAGCGGTAGAGCCAGGCCACAACAGATATGACAGAAGTGGAGGAGAAGGGTGATAGATAGTTGGTTGTTTGCTGCATGAACTGGAGAGGACAGATAGGGACAGTGAATTTCAGAGAGAATATTCAGTATTCTCAGCCTAAGAAAAAAATAGGAGAAAAAAAAGTATCTGGATCATATTCCAAATGACACACTTGCCATCACAGCGCTTCCACATGACCCCATTCTACAGTTTAGGGAGAGCTTGTGGTAAGGACTGATTGCTGCCTTAGGACTTGGACCCAGAGTGCTCTGGTGGTTCACTATTATGCTTGCTATTACGCTATAAGTTGTTGAACTTTGATTTTAATTTTTTTATTTAGCTGCTACCTTTCCTTTATACTTTTCTGCATCAGCTGAACAGCCTGTTCTACTAAGTTCAAAATAGCATCTTGTGATTTTGTACATCTGTAGTAAACAGAAACAATATTGAAAGAAGCACACAATAAAATGGTAAAATGAATGCAGTAATGTACATCCTTATTTGTAAATTCTGTGGTTACTATGAAGCACTGATGTCAAACAGTATAATATTGTATCTATAAATACAGACATACAGTTGTTCAAGTTGTCCAAAACTAGTGAAACAGGAATACAAACTGACTTTCATTCCCATGGCTGTGCTATACTGACAGTCCCTTGGAATTTGTTTTGAGTCTACAAGTCAGTATAATTTCTTGCATATTCCAAGTACTCTTTTGTGCAGCAAATGTCCTGCTCTGTAATACTATCTTTACTAATGCTAATCTAAAATTGTAATCCAAACATTGTAACAGGACAGACTCTTATATCCCAGACATACAAAATGGTGTTTCAGTACTGTATTCAGCATTTGCTTAGGGTATCATTAAGGTACTTCAACTGGGTAACCACATATTGGATCAAATTTTGCCACCTAGAGAATAAATGTAATATATATGATGGACAGAAAAACCACATTAATATTCACACTGCTAGGAAGGAACAGAGCATGTCTTTATTTGCTTATTATTAAGCCAGCTGGGTGATGGTTCTTCAAAACAGGCATCTCAATGTAGTGTGAGGAAAGTAAAAGATGTCTTTCTAGTTTATATAGCCTCGTTCTCCTTCAGATGGGACAGATAATGGTTGTATATATATATTATACTGGTGGACTTGGTTTATGATACCTAGTTAATGTAAATTAAGTT
Source organism: Aramus guarauna (assembly GCA_013400195.1). Classification (NCBI taxonomy): domain Eukaryota; kingdom Metazoa; phylum Chordata; class Aves; order Gruiformes; family Aramidae; genus Aramus; species Aramus guarauna. Next base: position 1,513,950 of record VXBL01001164.1, on the reverse strand, counting down.
ATTTCAAAAGCAATGCCCATCTCACTATCTGCAGAAGCACCAAACTTCTGTCATCACAGTGCTAAAAGGTAACTTGTCAAGAATATAAGTATATGTCTGCACTGCAGGCAAAACTGTGACTAGGAGCAGAGAATGTCATGCCCCTGCTCCATTGCTCCAGGGCCTTGCTGTCTTCTTTCTTTACATAGAGCTTCTCTGTTCCAGATCTTTGTTGCTGTCCATTGGTGGTTCTAAAAATGTGCACCTACTCATCAAATTGGATACCAGTGTTTAGTCTCCAAGCATCAAACCACTGTGACTTTCATTTCTGCTATTGCTAAAAGAACGAATCACTCCAAATTTCCCGTTAAAAATATTTACTCTTAGTTATATCTTGTTGCTCTGCAAGTCCAGTTTAACTAGCTGCTACTAAAGATACATTAACATTAAACCTGAAAAATCTCTCCTCCTTCTTATCAATATGCTTGCCTGCTGTGGAAGTTCTTTATCTATACATTGGACTGAGACATCTATGTAATATTTTCCTCCTATTTTCAAGTAAATACAGGACTCCAACATTTTCAGTTTCCAATTTACATTACTTATGTATATATGCTGTAAAGCCTTTTCAGCTCCTGTGTTCCTGCTGATCTGTAATCAGGTTGCTCTGATTTTTTTACTGTGTTGTGACACCATAACAGAATATTAGATTACAGTGGTGTAATGTCAAACATAATAACATGAAAACATGTAAAACCTGGAGCCTGACTTACCCAATATACTCACATCTTTAAACCCAAACTTGATTTCTTTTCAGAAGGCTGCTTCAATGATTAAAACATTTTGAATTCTTCCATAAGAAAATGAAAATCACTTTTTAAAAAGCAGACTTTTCAAACAATTCACACTCTTATGAATCAGACATTTTGTGCACTCTGGAGCAGTATATGAATAGATTAGATTCTTGCTAGAAGTGATTTAATAAGTTGGACTGGCAAATGCTGAATCAGACAGCATTTTAATTCTTAAACAAGTCAGGATAGTGTTTCCTATATCAGACCTTGTGTTTGCTTTCTTCTTCTATCATTTATCTATTCCAAGTTAAAATCTCCAGAACCACTAAAGCTCACACATGTAGAATAATTTTAGTGAGAAAGTGGATCTCAAGACTGGGACTCGAGCAGAGCCTGAATGAATCCTATGTTTGGATAAGTTTCTTGCCTTTCTCACGGAGTATGGTCTGCTAATTAATCAATCTTAGCATTGTGGCAAAAGCATGGGCATAAAAATGTATGTATATATGAAAAAGATGACAACGACAATTTTATAGTTAGGGGTTTGCTTGAAAGCTGTCGTTTTCAGGTTCAGATACCAGAAAAAAACCCTATTACCTGCCATATATTCAAAATAGGCATTCTTATTCTTTGCAAGTTCTCTCAGACTAGATTTACATTGCATGGAGTCCTCTTGCTCACCCAGAAAAAATAATCACTATATCTTCTTTCCAGTGTAGGTTTTACCCATTTACAGCCAATCTGTGACAGCTGTTATAGGTTCCCAGAGATTCACTCTCAGATTTCTTTTTATTTTTGCTTTGCTATCACTAACCATTTATACTGCCTGCCTTTGACTTTTTTCCAAGCAGTGAAAAGTGTTGATATCTTCACATGGTCAGAAAAACCTGGCAGATCACTATAAACAGTATCCAAAGTTACAGCCCCTCAAATATGTGTGTGTGTGTGTATATATGTATGCATAATATACATATTTAAGTGCATGTCCAAACTTTAAAGCTAGGCAATGTTAGCCCCAGTGATACCTATTTATGATGAGCAAACCTGGCAAAAAGACTGGAGAGAAGGTACTGGGGGAAAAAAATCCAACATAACAACAAATCCTGACTTTATTTAACATTGTTGGCTGAGAGAAGTATTGTGTGAGCTTATGCAGGGCATCAGCCCTCTGAAAAGAGACAAGGGTTTCAGAAGCTGCAGGGAATGGCAAAATATTCCAAGTGGCAGGCAAGAGTAAAGCAGGGCACAGCTGGATGTTAGGTGAAAGCAAGCCTTTGGTCATTCAGGCTTTTGCATGTTCCTTGTGTAGGAATGGCGTCAGTCCCTACATAAATCTTGGGAAAGAGCCCCCTGTAATGGTTAAATGGTCCAGAGAATAAAGCTAGCAATTTGGGATTGAGACAGTCGATTTTTTTCAGTTCAGTGACTGAAATGAGAAAAAAACATAGGGCAGGTACTGTCTCACAACAGCTTAAAACCAAAATTTTTCCATTAGTGAAAGAAGACAAAAACCCCAGAATGATTCACTTTCTCTTAGAAAATGATTCTGACTGTTCTGATGAAATGCAACTGTCTTTGAAAGGGGAAACTGACATTTTTTTGGCAATTTTAAAACAGATTTTTTTTATGATATGAAATATTTTTTGGCTATAAAGATACACTAAACTTGACTTGAATTCACAAGGGTAAACAGTTGAAACTCCTCAGTTTTGTTATATAAATGCAGACTTACCAAGTTTCAGTTGCTGCTTTTCAAGGCAATTACAACATACCAGATGTCAGTCGAAGAAGCTGGAGGAAATTATAGTGTCGGAAAAAGACCATTTAAAAACTACCTGTTTGGCCTGCCTACTGCTGTCATGGCAAATCCTCCGTTGCTTCAGTGAACTCCACTTGGATGGCTGTGTGCGCTCATGTTGAAAGACCCATTAAAATCAAGGGAGAGCCTGTAGGGGCTCAGGAGTTTGCAAGTGTAGAATTTACTGCTGCATTATTGACTAAACTACTCCCCTAAGGCAGGTAAGGCTAAAAAATAGATGGATGTCTGAAAGCGCCCTATGCAAAAGGTCTGAATTCATGATTTCACCTTATTAAGTAAGCAATGTAATCCAGAATGAAAGAAAGAAGGAAACATAGAGTCATGATGGAAAGTTAAAATGTTCTGTCACGCTTCCTGTTAGTGTGAGTTAGCTCTTTTTAGAACTTCAGGTTTACTCTTGATTTCTGATGCAGCCTTTTTCAGCATTAAACAAGAGATGCCAAATCTTTAGCTGATATTGGGATGAAAATGATTGATGGTCCTTGATATGAGCAGGATGATTGAAAGGATGCATTTTAATGCTGTAAAAATAACACCAAAGTGTTTGCTCTTCTGACAGGCTAGATGATGTTTTCAGTCAGCAGCAAAAAGAAGGTGAGCAAATGGTTAACATTAATGGCATGGGAAAGCTGTGCATCTAAGTAGAGGTCTGTACAAAATGGCTGCTTGCAACCTCAACTGTTAATTAGCTCCGATACTGGTTCAGCAACCACAGCCGTGTTTTGTGTGACCTCACTGGTGTGGCATCTGGGCAATTATCTTTGGGATAATGAGCCCCTTCATCCATAGCAGAACAACAACATCTCACTTGGCTTGTGAAAGATCAGAGCCAATCTGCTGCTCATCAGGGTGCCTGCCATCCCCTTTGTATCACACCTTATTTCAAACCTAACCTTTCACTTCCTACATTAATTGTTTTTAGATTAAAAATTAATGAATCAATTTTAACAGCATTGGGGGAGGAGGTAATAAGCACAAAGTATCATCCAAGCAGTAATTTGGATCTTAAATATTCCTGTCTGAGTTTTGAAAAGAAAGAGAAACAACATTCCAGATCACTGGTTACAAATTATCGTAATTTTTTTCATCTATGAAGAACTGTAATTAACAGGAAGTATGGTCCTTCTTCAACAGTACAGTTTTAATGAAAATAATTCTCACTAACTATTCACATAATGTACAAAAATTATAGAAACAGCCACCAAAAGACTGTACCTTTTTTCTTATCTTTTTGTATTCCACACCATGATGTAGAGCAAAGCTTTTAAAACATTTGACCCTTCACAGAGGTTTTTCTCTTACTTCAGTTCATTCTTCAAGGGTAGTGTGAGGACTTGCTTGATTCCACTGAAATAATTGAACATGTCGTGGCTAAATTTCTGTAAGACTACTCTTTCATGTTTATTGATGAGCTATAAAGTTATTCCTCTTGCTTTGAAGAGTGCTTATGAAGATGTGTTGCAATTTCACAAGGTGTGGCAATCAGTGCAGGAACACGACATGAATTCCTAATGTTTTGAATTGCTTTGTTTCAGGAAAGTATAAATAGGAAGTACTTACAGAAGCTCCAATTCTGTCTCCATTCCCTAGGTTTTGAAGAGTTTGTGATTTCACCTTTTCTCCCCAACTTGTACGCTACAGTTAGGCTTCTTCTGCAGGCTTTGATTAAACCGAAAGAGAATTATGGTTTAATTTTCCTCATGGTCTGAGGCAAGGGCGCTTCTTCCAGCTAAGAGTAGTTATTGAGTTTCCTTGAAACGGCAGCTAGAAAGGTACCCATTGCCTAATATAAAGCAGCAACATCAAAATATGTTCTGCTGTCCTCCTTTTTTTAATATAAGCTAACACTAATAAATCATCATGTTGTGACACCTACAGAACATATCTTTGATGGCTCTGAAAATGTCTTCCTTGTTTTTTATTCACATGGCTATCTCAAATTTGCTTTTATGTTCATTCAACTGTAACTCTCTACTTCTGGTTTTCCATGTCTTTAAACTGTTAGTTTCCTAACTCTGTTTTTTTTTTCCTTTGGATCAAACCAATCAAATACAAGTAACTAATTTTCATTGTAACCTGCAGACTTTTAATTATCACACTGAGAAGGTGAGAAGCTAAGAGAGTAATATGTATGGGATATTTACGTAAGAAAGTCAGCAGGAGATTTTTATGTTTTTATATATAAAATACATATAAAATTCTAAGTTGCCCTGATCACCCTTCTGCATGGCTTAAAAATTACTTGGAATTTCAGCTGTTTAACCTTCATGAATGCAATAAGTTGAAAAAAACCTGTTAGGGAGTTTAAATTACACAGGTAATTTAAAGGCAAGGTGTTTACCCTCAGAAGTTAGCTCTATTGGAGTCGTTCCACAACTCAACTTTCTGACTAGTTTGCATGGTGTGTTGTGAAGGATGACAGCAGTGTTTTGGGAAAGGCAGATGTCAGTCTGGACTCCCTGTGCCTATCAGATAGTGTTGATGCCATCTGATGGCTCTTTCTCTCAGAACCTATCTCCTTTTATTTTGGATACCTAGTGAATGCAGCTTCTGTTGCTGTGCTTAAATAGCCATTTCCCTACATTAATTATCATCCCTACAGTTCCTCCATTGATCCATTCCTGTGTTCTGTTTGCCCTTTCAAGTTCTGCCACAGCTTTGATGATGGGAGAAAAAAAAAATTCTATTCTTACCTACAAACACTCTTCCTTTTCAGCGCATAGGCAATTTGGTATATAGGCTCTTTTGCCATTAAAATCCCCCCTTATGAATCTTTATGAGACATCACAAATGTGCAGAGTGCAAATACGATGGAGCACAGTTCAGTCAGCAAAGGTTAATGAAGACAGCCTATTAGTATCCTGCTGGGTTTGTTGCTGAATGCATTGTAGTAATGCCTAGAGGCTTTGCTCCCAAGGGAGCCCCAGTACAGTAAGGCAGGGCATGCACCAGATGTGGACAGAGAAATAGAGAATGCTTCTAAGTTCATAGACAAGTCTGACAAAAGAAATGTAATTGAGATGACTGACTTAAAAATAAAATTTAAACAGCATGCAAGGACCATTTACAACGGTCCATATCTCCTACTTTGCTATGGTTGCTACAGGAATGAGTACATTACTAAGCACATGGCTTGAAAAGGGAGGCAGAGGAAATTCTGTAATTCAGTGAACATGTGGCCCAAAAGAATCTCAGACTCTTTTTAACAATAGTGGGGTACTTTGCACCGTGACTGTCCCAGTCAAACCAGTATTAGTCTAACTTTACAGAGGGACACTAAAGATAGATGAAATTTCTTCCCGTAAAAGTGAATGCGAGTGACTGGCTAAGGCTTATGCTCAAGGTAGGGAGTTGCAGAAGATGGCTGCCTGAGCTGCAAAATGAATTCCCATTTCCTGCATTACACTTCTACATGAAAAGCGTCATTGTTCCTTGCATTCTGTGTTATTATAAATCCAAGTGCAGTGTCTCATATGAAATAGGAAAATCTTCAGCACAGTTGTTTACCAGTTTCATACTTTTTCTGAATTTTCAGGGCATTATCCATCTGTAATCAAACCCTTTCTTTTGTAAATTTAACCTAGCTCTTGTAAATTCAGGGTTTGAATCAAATCTTTCAAGTCAATGACTTGCTGGGGACCACCCTGACCCCCCCCGTTTTCCTTTCAATTTTGCTTGGAAAATATTTTGTTGCATCATTCCTGGTGTTCTTTCTTCCTTTTATAACAGGGATATTGCTGTGTGTTGTTTTCACATTGAATAGAAATGTACTTAGCAATTGCTATCTTTTTTTTTCCTTTTATTTGCTAGTTCTTAGCCTGTAAAACATCGTTTGCTTTTTTTTTGTTAAGCTAGTTAGATTACATTAAATGCATGGGTATAAATTGTAAAAGACAACTATTAGCCTAGAGCTTCCTATTTGTCTCTCACTTTAAACGATCTTGTGCTCCTGTGGTATTGCAGAAGAAATGATGGCTAGTGCTAACAGGGAGACTTACAGAATGCCGATGCTAGAAATGTGTTCCCTGTTCTGCTGCTTGCTTGTTCTCAGACCTCTGTGATACACTGTCATACTTCACTGAAGTTTTCCAACCTGGGCTCTAAAAATTACTCTCTGTAGTTGTCTATGGATAACATGCCAGTGCTGATTTTCAGAGTTGCTGAATACACAGTTTCCTCACACTTTAAATAATTGCAGACCTGCACCACCTCCAGAAAATCAGGTTGTTTCCTCTAATGCCAAGCTAGGAATATGGACTCCTCATGGTGTGCATACGTTTGACTTTAGAGGTCATCCACCATAGTTATTTAAACTCTGATGCATTTTTTTGCCTGTTGATTTTTTTTTTTTTCTTCCCCAGAGCTTATGATTTTGCTTCAGGTCACTTAGGTTATTATTAATGGTACATCTTATATTGATAGGGGAAAAAACCCTGACATTTTAGATCAGTCAGGCTGAAGTACTCCCCTCCTCCTTCTGTGATTATCAGAGGAAAGTGTTCTTCTCTGCTGCCAGGCCAAATTCAAGAGTTTGGGGGTAGGTCAAATCATCTGAAAGTCATTAAATCCCAGGATCTTGCTGCTTTATGTACCGATCTGGTAAGGGATGCTAGAGACCACAGCACAGAAGCTGAAGTTGTTCAAGGTATTCCAGTCATTGCAGATGAGCACATTTGAGGTTAAAAACCTGCTTTTGATTCTAGGAGTTGTTTGTGATCTGGAAGAGGAAGGCTGTTTTAGTAGAGAAGTTATTTCTGAGGGGTGAGCTAGAGAGTAAGCTGCTTGCTGACAGCAAATGCCATCCGTATTGTCTGTTGGAGGCTTTCTAGATTCTCCATCCTGGTTTTGAATGCCAGGGGCAGGTCTGGCCTGTCCTTTTTAGGAGCTGACTTGCAACTGGTGCTATTTTAAACAAGTCCTTTCCTTCTCTGAGTGCTGACACATGCAGGGTGAAGTATTAGCATTTCATAACGTTGTGAAGTGTTGCTAACTCAGGAGCTCCAACCTCATGAGTCAAACACCCGAATTATGAAGTGTAACTATTAAGCTTGTTAAATTTGAATTGTTATTGAAATGTGAAGAGTTCTAGTTTCCAGGCCTTTCTGGGTTGTGATAAGAAGGGCTAGAAACACACTGCTGAAAACCCCAAAGGAAAATCAAAGGTTCTTCAGCAGCTGGTCCCCTTCAACTGAAGTGAGAGTAATAGAAATGCCAAATGTAGCATGGCCTGGTGACTCTGAAGATACCATACCTTGCTGCAAAGGAGCGCTGTTTGAAAGAAATTTTTTTTATTATGGTGCCAATATTCTGGAGCCTGAAGATATCCTTCTCATGTTACAGCCATCTCCTGCCAAGCTCTGTAAAATGGATAGTTTGTGCCACATGGCTTAAATGTGAGGCATTGCCAAATGCTGTTGCAGAATGATTGATAGGAAAAAATGTCTCCTCCCTCTTGAGACATTCTTTGAAATGATAGCAGAGCTAAGAGGAACAGTATGAGAAATGCATTTAACCTAGCAAAAAGTCCTGTAATTTGCAATATGTCTTTCTATGACATAGGATGACAACAATGCTTTTAAATGCTTGCGGCTATACATGCTTTAACATGAGATTAGTGTTACTCTCTTGTTAGGTATTCTAGTTATATCAGAATGTGCTTAAAAAGCATGTTAAAAACAATATAAGCCATGCATGTAAATATTTCTTTTTCCTGGGAATGACTTTAAGCATAGAAAATTCTGATATTTGAGAGATAACAAATACATTTATAAAGAACCTACTCAAGTCAATGGTTTGTGAAGGAGGTTAACATAAGTTAATGCCATCTGGAAACCAATGATTAGATAAAGATGGAGAAACTTGGTGTGGCATAACTTTATTAGATGTTATTTGTCCATGACTAGAAGCTTAAGCTGTATCCTGAGTTTACTGAAAAGTCACCTTTATTTAAATTCGAAGTAAGTGAACATGTACTGATTATTGTGAAATTTACTAAACCTTTTTCTGTCTAAGAAGTCATATACAACTTCGTGAGCTTAGCAGGCTTGAAAGTTGCTCTCTTTGGAGGCAGGTCGCAGCTATGTGGAACAATAAGTGTAACAATGGCTATAGTTTTTCAGATTAGTTGCTTTTGTATCCTCTTATTTGATCCTTAATGTCTAAGAAGGTTGAATAGATTTTCACTACTCCCTTTCCCTGCAGTGGAGATCTGCAGTTCTTTAGTTTTTATGATATATCAACATGCAGAAGTTTAAGAACTCATCTTTCCCTACCTTCACTAACTCCTGTCCAGCTGATGCACTTCAAACCACAGAGTTTTTTTGTCTATGTGGATTGCTGGTCCTTGCTGAACATTATGCTAGTTAGGTCTGATAGCATTTACAGTACAGTCAAGCTCCAGCAGAAGACCACTAGGTTTTACACATAATTTCTGTCTGTTTGCAGAGACCAGACAGACTCAGGTTTGTGTAATGCACTGCTGGATGTTTCTTGTATGACCTCATGTTCTCTAGTCAAGAATTTCAAATTAATACTTGAAAAAACAACTATAACATATCCACATGGTTCCTATAAATTTAACAGAGTGCAATACACGATAACGCATGTGTGCAAGCGCATGAGTCATGATGCCTAAGGGAACCATAACTTTGCGTTTCCTGACTTTTGAGTGTTAAAGTGGATTTTAAATTCCTAGTCATACTAGCATTAATATAGTTTAGTGCAGCAAATACCTTTCCTGGCCCTCGCCCATTTTTCTTCCAGACCCCACCACCAGCTTCACTGTTTTGGGGGGGCGGGAATAAACAAAACTCTTAGTGAGATCAGCTGATTCTTGCTCTACCTGTGTTAACAAATTCAGGTCATATTTTAGATAAAATAGCCTTCAGTATTTTGCTTAGTTTGCACAGCAAGAATAAAGGAGAAGGTGAAAGCTATTCAGCTGTGGGTGCTTGTTAAACAGTGGGGAACACAGAAACTTCTAAATAAAACAAATCATGCTTGCAGGCAGAAAACTTGAAAAAATGAGTTTAACTAGAGCACTACTGCTTCTATTTAGCACAGAGAGGATTTCACAGTGCTGTAATAGCAATTTAAAGGTTAATGCAGACCTGAAAATGAGGGGTTGTTTCAAACTTAACATGGTTTCCTCTCTGTGAATATATTAGTGGCAATTCTGAACACTAGTTGTGTCAGCAGTGAGGAAGCTGTGTTATTCTCAAAGACTCTATCTGAAATATATTTAAAATTAAGAGATCTGATGAGAAAATGATGGGCCTGAACTAGAATACTGCTTCTGGAAGAGTCTGGAGTTTTGATCTTGATACTGATGAACATGTTTCCTTGTTTTCTTGAGTTAAAATGAAAAAAAATGATGTTTGAAACCATGGTGATGGGGAGCACTATCTTCTGCCTTAACAGTCTCTAAACCATTACTGTACGGATATAAAAAGGAGACTTAAAGAATGAGCTGTTACCGCCTGACCTATTTCCTTTCTGAAATACTGGCAGATGCAGCTGTAGAGTTCCCCATTGAAATTCTTATCCTGGCACTGCATCAAAAGTGTAAAAATATTCAGCATTCTTAATAATTCTAAGAGCATTTAAATTTTTGTGTTTTTTTCCCCCATTTTGTACATCATGCTACTCATTTCAAGGTAGAAAGATTACATTTTGATTTGTCCTCTAAATATTTATATTTGGCCATCTTAATCACAGGTGGTCACAGTGGTTAGAGGCAGAAATTCTAGCCAGAAGTCAAATAGTATGTCCCTAGTTCAGAATATTTTTTAATATGGATAGGCAATCGTAGCTACAGAAAGATAATGCAATGCAGAGTACTCTGTGGTGGTATTTTGTATGTTGAATAATAGGTTCATTAATTCTGGTAACCATTTATTCTGTTAAGTCCATTTCATTTTATTGCATCTTCCTAATTTTGCTGCTCCTAGCACTTGTGCTTACTGGGCTGGTGCATAATTGACAAAATGCCTATCATTCAGGCAGCTGATAATCACATTTGTTAGGATCCATGATCATACAGTGCAGACACACAATTACACAAGAGATAATACCTTCATTCTGTGTACTTTCATTTTATTATGGAGTTACTGTTGCTACTTCACTAGTTAACATTAAACTCCATTTTTCACTTTAATTCTGTCTATTAGTTTTGTGTAACTAAAGCAGCATATCTTGCCTAGATTCATACCACATCTCATGTATAGCTTCAATGTTTTTGATAATTTAAGTTCAACTCTTAGCTTTAGTTAAACTTTAGAAATTCAGGAACCTTTGTAACTAATCCTGTTTTCTTCAGAGTTTTGTATTGTTCCCTGTGATTTCACTGATGAAAACCTGAATGTACTTGTGTCGGCCTTGTTTCTTAAGAAATGAGGTTTACATGCTGTGCAGCTGTCAAGCTGATCCCTAATATTTTTGGAACGCGTTGCCTGGCTTCAGCCATTATTGACAGAGGGTAGAGATCTCAAAGGTAGGAAAGGTCTACAAGCTTGTGTAAACTGGTGGCTGGGTGGAAGAGGGAGATCCAAATCAGTGGTGTCGGCAGTGCCAGCCAGCTGCGAGGTGCAGCAGCCAGCCAGCAGACTGTGTGCTGTCAGTCAGGGCAGGCCACGCTCTGAACTGGCCCCGGCACAGGAGACTGAGGGAGCAACGGGGATGCATTATTTGGAGAGGAGGAGGGGTTAGAGGGTGGCACTGCATGCAGACCCATACAGAACTGTGTGTCTTCAGTTCTGCTGCTTGTTCAACAGCCTCTTATGGAGATTATGCGGTAGTGTAGGTAAAATACGATGGATTTCTGTGCATATATATGTCATTGCTTTGCTCACATTAGGTCAATAACTGCAGTTATTTTCAAATAAACCTGTAGTGACAGCAAAGGTAGTTTAATTAGCCACCACCTTGAGTGATTCTGTTGGTAGAAATAGGTGAGGGGGAGACTACAGATGGGTTGGCTATACTTGATAGATTACTTGAGCCCACGCCTTTCTCTGTAAATGCCCCCATATGGCTGCATGTTGGCTTCGTACATTAGTGGAACTATTGCTTTAGCAAATCAAATTTGTAATCGGATTCATGTCACTAGATGTTATTGTGGAAGGGTTTGAGCATGTCACCTGCCATTCTTTTTATCCAAATTTTGCTATATTTCCCATTTTGTATATCTTTGTAAGTTTTCTTTTCTTTTTGTCTGGGAAAATTGTTCAAATTTGTCAAAGCCCAGGTTGTTGTGATATTAGTACTGTCATATATTGTAACTATTTGCAATAAGAAAGTAGCAGAAATAATGTGGATTGTTGTGGATTCCGAATATGCTCTACAGAAAAAATCTTTAGCTAGAATAATTTTAAGTTAATGGAGCTGTAAAACTGTGTAGCTACTAAGATCATCTATGAATGTTGCTGACAAAGTTTATTATGCTCTATTTTTGATAGTACAATATACTATTACATTTTCCCTTCAGGCATATGCCTCTGCCTGTATAGTATGCCAAATAATGCATCGTAAAATATTATACAACCTGAGGAACTTTGGGGATGAAGTTTGGTAGTAGTAGTTGTGAATTGCACTGCATGGAGTTTTCTACATAATTCTTAAGTGTATTAAAATATTCTCACATGCTGAACTTGAAGTCTGTTTGATTTTGTGTAGGGTCTAAAGGACTAGAGAGCTTATTATGTAGTAGTGGGTGGTCATGTGCTCCAGCAGAAACGTTAGGGATATTGTACATTGTAATGTATAAACTGTTCTGAGGGCTAAACAGTGACTGTTCCTTCTATGGGGATGGACCTGATTAATTCCTGGGGTAGCTGCAGTTATGAAGGGGTTGATGCACTGTGCAGTATCAGCCTAGCTTGGTTGGCAGCTGCCTTATGTCCTCGTCTATGACAAGAATTGTGATGTGCAGTCTTGCAGCATAGGCAGGTTGCCCAATATCCATATTGGTCCGTATCCTGCTAATGGAATTTTCACCTTGCTAGACTTGAGATAGTTATGACAAATAGTATCTGGCCTGAAGTTTCTGAAATGACAAATACCCTGAGGCAAAAAAGAAAAGAAATCCCAGGCTGTTGCGAGTACACTTATTGCAGTTTGGGAACACTCACCAATACGTTTTCATCTTTTTGTAGAGTGCCGCTGGTGTTATGCAGCCATATGGTCCATCCCTGACAATGGCTTTTTAAAGCTGTTTGCTTGCCAGCAGAAACAGGATATGGAAATGTATGCAGAGTCGTCGTTTGAAGAAATGGTGTTTCCTGCTCACTGTGGTTCATGTGGAAGCAGAAGAGAATGTGTGCCAGCATGCGTGCATCCTCAGTAAGTAGGCATATTCATATTGCATATTTCATTGCTGAAGAAGTTGAGTCAATCAAGGTAATTGATTTGCTTACTTGTGTCTTATTCTGGGTCTGTGAGAACAGCAAAGATTGGTGGATAAGAATTTTGTAACAAATAGGATATGGTCTCCACTGAAAGGACTTCAAGATACGAAAACGGACAGTTTGCTAAATGTTTACACTGGAGCAGTGATTTGATTCAGCTGGCTGAGGAGGTTTTGATTTAAACTTAGCATTAAAATCAAATTAATCAAAGTTCTGACTATGGTTACATTTATGAAACAAACATCATTCTGAACTGAGGAATGCTTACTTTATACTTTGATATGTGACTTCAATTTTATGTCCTTCCTGGGATTCGTGAACTTAAATGACGTTAAAATTGCAAAACATCCTTTTTTTTTTTCTGTAGTCAAAGGTGATTTCAATATTTTATCTCCAGATTTCCTTGCCCTACTTCCAAATTTTATTATTCTGTAAGCAAATATGCTCTCTACAGATAGTAAGGTTAAGGAGGGCGTCACTAGGAAACAGATTGTACTTCCCTGAGGCATATAACACCTGCTTGATCATACAGAAGAAAGCTGAGCTTGATTATAGTCTTTGAGAAATGTAATGTAGATATTCAGAAATGTTTACTTCTTGAAAGATTTTTTTAGGTTAATCAACTTTTAAAACTGTTTATGAAAACTTATCATAGGTCTAATACTTTTTAGTAGTCACAGAAATTTAAAGAAAAAAATAAAAGACATTTTAAAAACTGTTTTCAGTTGCACTTTAATGTCCTTTTACATAAAGGACATTATGTTATTTTGTAAAATTTTATTTTCATTGAAAAAAATGGTTTGGATTATAAAGGACCTTAAAGACCATCTAGTTCCAACCCCCCTGCCATGGGCAGGGACACCCTCCACTAGACCAGGTTGCCCAAAGCCCCATCCAACCTGGCCTTGAACACTTCCAATGATGGGGCTGCCACAGCTTCTCTGGGCAGCCTGTCCCAGTGCCTCATCACTCTCATAGCAGTGAGTTTCTTCCTAACATATATTCTAAATCTACCCTTCTTCATCTTAGGGCCATACCCCTTGTCCTATCACTACATGCCCTTGTAAACAGTCCCTCTCCAGCTTTCCTATAGTCCCCTTCAGGTACTGGAAGGCTGCTATAAGGTCTCCCTGGAGGCTTCTCTTCTCCATGCTGAGCAACACTAACTCTCTCAGCCTGTCTTCGTAGGAGAGATCATCTAACCCTCTCATCATCATTTTATCATCATTTAATATTGTTCATAATTTAATAACTCTGATAATAACTTAATATTATTCTGTCTTAAATTAGGCTCATTTGAAGGACATTATTCCAATACATATGGTAATGTAGTCTCATGAAGACTGACCTTTGGACTCAGACAAAATCTTCCCCTCCCCATGTCCAACAGTTACTAGAGACATTTATGTAAAAGTTGTGGTGGTTTATATGTGTGCATTTTGAGCTGGGTGAGTGACTACAGCAGCAAAATCATTTGAGAGAGAAATCTGCTTTTAAATAAACTTATTGCTGAAATAGGTGAGAAGTAATAAACCAGAATTTCCAGTAGGGAAATATGTGCAGGAAGTTAATACAGATAGGATGAAGTGATAATGTCATAATATTATTGTCCATTTATCTATAATAAGGTTTTGCTATTACTTGTAATTTTAGACTCAGTGTTCTGACAACAGCTGCAGCACAAGTGTTCAATTAAAATTAATTTTGAAAGATAAAATATTTAATTCCTTTCAAAAAGAGTTACTTGGCTTTTCATGTACTGTGCTTTTTAGTTTATAAAGTAATCTCTGAATTCTCCATTTTTAGAAAAAGTTTGTGTTTTAATGAAGGTGAATGCCAGCAATGAGGTGAGCATTCTAAGAGAATGTGGAGTGTGTGAGTTCTGGACTAATTGACAAAGAACAGAAGATTATATTTGTTCTGAATTTAGTAGTGTTGTGGTTTAACCCCAGCCAGTAACTAACCACCATGCAGCTGCTTGCTCACCCCTTCACCTCCCCAGTGGGATGGGGAGGAGAATGGAAAAAAACCTCATGGGTTGAGATAAAGACAGTTCAACAGGATAGCAAAGAAAGAGGATAATAATAATAAGCATAAAAGAAGTGATGCACAAATGCAAGTGCTCACTACCTGGGAAAAACCCCCTGGTGCCTAGTCTGTTTCTGAGCAGTGATCCCACCTCCCGGCTTGCTTCCCCTGTTTATATACAGACATATGGTAGTGAATATCCCTTTGGCCAGTCTGGGTCAGCTGTCCTGGCTGTGCCCTGCCAGCTTCTTGGGTACCTGGCAGGGCATGGGAAGCTGAAAAGTCCTTGAGTTAGTGTAGGGACTACAACTGCCTAGCCACAACTGAAAACTTCAGTGTGGTATCAACATTATTTCATACTAAATCCAAAACACAGCACTATACTGGCTATTGGAAAGAAAATTAACTTTATCCCAGCCAAAACCAGGATAAGTAGTCACAATCACAGGAAATGTTTTCTGACAATTGTGGAGGTGGCATGTACCTCAAATCTAACTGCTTGCAGGCATTTACTGAAAATGACATTTGTGAAGTAATAGAAATGACTCGCAAGTTTGGAGGGGATTTGGCCATTAGTTCTTTCAAGGGAATAAAAAGGTATAGATTTGGGGAAATTAGAATCTTTCAGTTTAGCATATTTCAAAATAAGAGTTCTTCCTTTTTCATCAATATGCAGCTATTCAGAAAATTGTGGACAATTATAATAAAAATAGAGTGGTGGAAAAAAATATTTTCTCTCAATCCTTCCTTTTTGAATAAATTATCAGAATGTGGCAATTTTCTGAAGATGAAGAAAATTTAAAAAATTGTTTGTTATTCAGTTTACATAGCTAAGAAAAAATAAATACACTAAATCCTTTACCCATCTGGTTCTAATGCAATCACTATTATTCCATGTTCCTGTGTTTAATATTCATTGTATATTCTCACTCTAATGAGTCATCACATTAGTAGGTGGCAACATTCTGTGGAAAGAGAGAGTGAGAGGGAGATGAAAGATGAGTATTACTTAGGGTGATTAAAATAATGGATGTCTCAGAGCATCTTCTCTCTTTCCTGTCCTTCTTGGTTTGTTGGAACGCAGCTCTCTTTCCTTGTTGCTGATAATATTACTTAGTGGTGAAGTGAGAATGTTTTTAAAATGTAAAAGAATGTGTTTGAAAAATTCAAAGCACTAGGGAAAGATCTAGACTGTAACCCAGTCACACAGGTTTACTTGTGTACTCTGATTTTGCCTTCTCCTGAATGTATCTGTAGTAACAATCTTTTGTGAAGATCCCCAGAAAGTCAAATGAAAGGGGAAGGAGATAGGATAATTTAACTGACTTCTCTGACCAAGAATTTTACTACTAAATATGGTATGTTCAGTCAGATTTAGAAAACAATGAGCATATTCCTAAATGAATCATCCACTGCCAAGGTATAAATAAAAACATAAATGTATTTGTTTAGTAGTTACTATTCCCAATGTAGTATGATCAATATTTGTTTATAGCTGTTGGTATTCTGAATTATATTTCTTTGCTAGCAGAATCTGCTTGTTCATGAAGTGACGTTACTTTATGAAAATACTGGTTACAGCATTTAAATGCAACCTGATAAAATGAAGAAATGGTATTAACAGAAGAATGATGAATGATTACTTCGCTAAACTGATCTAATAGTCTTGACTTATTTTAACCTTATGAATGAAGAAGTTTAAAATAAACCTGCTTTTATACAGTTGTTTTGTTTTTTCTAAAATAGCTAGAATGCCAGAGAGCTGATTTCCATGGACTCTTACTGAAAGACTCACCCTTAAGCCTCATAAAGGTGAATATCAAATCCTTAGTCACTACATGTGATGATTTTCAAACTAAGTCAATCAATACTTCATAATAATTGAATTTACTTGTGTCTATTCCCAGGAGATGTATCAAGGATGGTCTGAAGTAAGCAACACTGTGAATCTGCCATGTTTGTACTGACCATGTCAAGCATGGTATTGATATTTACTGAAATTAAATTTTAGGCTAGTAGGCTTAAAACATTTTAAATTTGCTCTTCACCTTAGCATACTGCTTTTACTTTGTCTCTTATCTACCTTGATGTGTGGAATTCAGAGAGCTGAAGACTGAGGAAACAAATACATTGATCTTGCAGTTTACAGTTTATCAGAAGTACAACAATAGCGGAGAATGTAGCTGGAAGGGAAAATGTTTAGACTGTAGGAAATAGTCTGAAGAAGAGGAGGAAGATGGAGAAAATAAATAAAAGTTGACCTCTATGGGTCATATCGTATGTAAGAACAGCAGAAGCTACTTTTCAAAAGAAAAACCCCCTGAACAATCCAGCCCTAGGGAACAAAATAAAACTTCCCTGGAGTTTGTAGTAATATGTGAGTAAACACTAGAGTTCAGAGGTAATTTCAGAGTATTTAATTCAGGCATCAGATTTTGGAGTTACTTAATAAAAAATCCCTGAACAATTGTGAAGTAAAAATCTTACTTTTTTTTTTTTACCATTAGAGTATTCTAAATTCTGCTGAAATGGACATTTGCTATTTGATTATTAAGAAATATTAATTTCACAAGATAAAAGGTAACAGATTAAGAAGTTATAATACAAGATAAACACAAATCAATAACAAAATTTTTAGTTCAATACACTCAAAGTTTTGAGATGCTTTATAACTAGATTTAGCTCTGAATTTGGAAATTAAATTAATTTGTCTATGCCCTATTGGACCAGTACATCTTCACTGAAGTGGATGAGGCCGCATCTCCTCTCAGAACTTGGAAAGTTTTCCTGAATGCCTATGGGACTGAACATCTACCCCACAGGGAGATGAATTTGAACATTTGAAAATGGCCACTATAATTTTAGATATCTGAATTAAAATCCTCTGTTTGAAGTTTCTTAATTTTAGACATGCTGACAATCAGTGGGTTTTTTTCAACTAGATTTTTTTTTCCTGGTTAAGTAATCTTTTATGATTGATTGATAAAAATATATCTCACAGCCAAAATGAAAAGAAAAAAAAGAAAAAGAAAAAAGTTGAATACTCTCCTTACCCTAAATATGCCTCTCTGCTTTGCAGTTTCTTAATGCTAATATTAAATGCACAAAGGAAATAGCATAAAAGGCTCTGTTCCAGTCTTTTGCTGTAGTGACATGAAATGCTACTGCAGTTTCAAGGAAACTGATTTTAGATTTTAAAGAAAGATCAGTCCTGTGTTGTAAGGTGATTGTCCTATGCTATCTAATTAAGTAAAATTTGGAGTTCTGTATGTCCAACAGTTAGACAACTTTGGAATTCTGATCAAAGCTCCTTCCTGTCTAAATTAGAGAAATTGTACCTGTCATCATATATACAATTAGCTTGTAATGATGCAAGAAAAATGGAAATATTTCAAAGTGCATTTGGAAATCTATTTTGCAGAAATAGATGGAGATGAAAGTAGTGTGGTGTAGTGGTGTCTCTCCCTGATACATGGTCTAGAAGAGGATTTTCTGAACATTTACAATAACTGCATGAAGATAGCAAAAACAGCGTAAAAGATTGAGTATAATGAACAATTCTCAAAAACATTACCTTTTGAGGAAATGTCATGTGGAAGCTACAGGTGGTTCATATAAAGGGAGAAAAATAAAAAAGAAACAATGATTTGATATGTACTGGAATAGAGAGGAACAGGAGATCCTGAGGCTTTGGGAGTCTGTTGGATTTTCTAACACAGGGGAGGAGAATCCGCAGAATTGTAAAGGGGTGACCCATTGATGAAGGCTGGCAATGACGAAGAAAGGAGAACTGGGACAGCAAAGGAGGAAAGATATCAACCAAACTTTAGCTGCAGCTGAACTAATCTCTTCGTCTATGCAAAAGGCAACTAATATTTTTAAGATCAGTGGACCATTACAGCCAGAACCTAGCTTGATTCAGCATTGAGATTTATGTTAATACCAGTGGGATGCAGGGAGATGAAGGTAAGAAAGGCAAGTTTTACATGATGACTTGGTGTTGTTGTTTAATTGTCACATTCAATGATGTGAGAATGGAAAATATACTGTTGAGACTGTTTCTGTGTTATTTTTTTTAATTTTATTTTATTTAGCTGTTTCTCAGCTTTATGTTTGTCTTCCATTTTTTGGTCTGCATTCGTGTATTTCAAAGCAGCTCCTTCTCATCCCATAGAATTATGAATGAACATAGATAATGTCATCATTAGGTTTGATGTTAACTCAAATATTAGAGGAACAGAAAGGGAGGCATAACATTTACCTGAATGTTTTTAGACTCCAGGGTATTATTTGCAGGTGTAAAATATAATACCAAGTAAAATGTAATACCAAGTAAAGACATCCTCTGACGCATGCTCTACTGGCTTATATCTAGCTTAAGTTTGTAGTACAGAATTTGTGCAGGATGAGTTTTGCATTCTTTAGGAAAAAAAAAAAAAAAGATACAGCACAGAATCAGATTAATCCCCGCAGGTCTGATAAAATAATTAGATTAGGTGAATGTTCAGTAATGCTCTTCAAATGTTTAGCCTCTTTCAGGAATATTTGCCAAAGTGCAAGTTAATTGAAGAAGAAAATTAACCCTCTCAGCTGAAACCAGGACAGAAGTAAAAATTGTTATCTATGGAAGAGAACTGTGAGTCAAAGATCAGTGAAGAGCTATAGAAAATGAATTTGAAGAACTGAAGAAATAGTATAATATGAGGGGAACATCCACCAAAAAACCTCTCTCTGACTGTCAATGAGGTACGTTATCATTTAAACTTGACTTCAGGCAAATGTCATTTTGGAGCAAGTTGTGGCACTATCAAGAGTACAGAACCAGAGCATCACAGATGAAGGTAACAGGCTACACAAGAACTAATGTACCAGTGACAGGAAAATAGATAGTGCCCCAAATAAAATATTATGCAGTGTTAGAAAGAAGCCCATACATCACAAATGTCCCCAAAGTGTAGAAAGGTTGTAACATGGAGCTGAAATCAGTAGTTTAAGCTCAGTGCCACTCATTACCTTATGGAAATGAATGAACAAAAAAGTCAGAACTATGGCATGTATTTGACACTGGCCTCAAACTGTTCTGTGGATGATATCAGGATTTGTTTTATTGGTGTGGCTGCTTTCCTGGTGATCAAAGTAGAAGAGTACATCTCTACAGGAATAATTTGGTGCAAATCAATGTGGCTTATGCATACATTAGTTATTAATTAGTCTACTACCAATGGAATAAAACATGTGTAAAGTTAGGACTCGGAAAGGACAGTCCAGGTAACTACTTACTCTTTGGGGTCGTATTAAAAGTTGGCTATCTTTTCAGGTTGCCCTGAACATTGATGAGCAACTAAATGGGTACATTTTTATTTACAGGGAGCCAAAAGAATGCTGAGCTGCAAATATACTTACGCTCCAGAGACTTTTAACAGGGCTATAAAAGGAGAACTTTTCAAATTTGCAGTCAGAAAGAAGACATGGGCTCCTCAAAAATATTAAGTTGTTTAAGAATTAGGTGTCTTCTAACACATTTAGGCTAACAGAAATATAATCTATTGTTCAGTAATCACAGGTGAAAACTAGGCCTTGTGGGAGTCAATAGAAATTCTGCCATCAGAATCCAGAGAGCTATGATTTGCTTACTAATTTCTGGATGTGTATGTATTATATAAATGAATAGGTATAAAATTGCGTATACTATACTCTGGGGTCTGTAGCCTTGGATATGAAAAAGTTGAGTCCTAAATGTATCTATTGACAAATACACAGATTTCCTGAAAAGATTCTTAGTTGCAGAAGTTTACTGCTGGCTATATACAGTATGTGTGCATATCAATTGCAATGACACAATAAAGAATGTTATAGATTTTCAGCGGAATAGTGTGATATCAAGTTTAAAAGGTACTTGAGGAATATAAACTACTGATGAAAACTGTATGCAAGAAAAAGTAAGCAGTGTCTCTGTGCATTAGAAGAATGGTGTTAAGAGCATTAAACTTGATGGAGGTTTAAACTAGGTGCATTAATGTATATATTTTACAATGTATATATATAATACAGCACCATTTTTAAGAACAATGAATAGTATACTGACATTTTCTCAAGTTTTCCTGTAAGGTTATGAATTTGGAGAGAACACCTATCAATAATTTTTTTTGGAAAGCAGCAGGGGTGGATGACCATTCATAATTTTAAATAATAAATTTTTTCCATGTGCTCCCTTTTTGTTCGCTTTCCATGTGCATTTATGTGATTGAGTTTTGTTGGCATGGCAGTTCACAAAAAGTAAGTTTCAAAGTCATGTGCATGATGATGAAAAGGAAATGGATTTTAAATGTACTTGCATAAAGTAATCTGACCTGCAGTGTTTCCACATTTATCTACTCAGGAAACAGGCCTAATGGTGATATTCATTTGTGTCTACTCACAATGAGTGAAGTGCACAATAACTTGTGAGCTCTTTAAAATTGCCCTGAGAACTAAGGCATTTCTCAGAAGGTTTTAACAGTTATGTTTGTGTTAGGTTGAGTGATTGCAAAGATCTTTTAATTTGGTATAAAATCATTAGAAGGCTCCAATAACTAGATAAGCTGGAGAACATTTTGCTGTAACTTTAATGTAGAATTTGTTTTCACTGGCCTTTAAAAAATACTTTTATTATTCTGTGTCACTTTTTCTCAGCTACCTTTTCCCAGCTTCCCCAACAACCTGTCCCATACTCACCCGGTACTATCTAAAAGAATACATTTTCTGTCTAAGAGGATAAAAATTAAAAACCTTTCTAAATTTCTCAGAATAGCCTATATTTTATACAAGTTATTTTCAAAGAGTAAAATTGCACTGCAGTTCTACAAAGCCTTTGGAACCTAGGCATAGTGGTGTTGATTTGCAGTATTCATATACCTTTCATGTGAATTTGATGAACACAATTTAATTCCAACATCTTTTTAAAGGTCGTGATCAGTTCAGGTTGAGTTGTTTTATTGGATCAGGACCAGACAGAGGGAAATTCTCTTTTTTGGTAATCTTGTTTATTCCTTTTTGAATAGAACTTCCTTTCCTTTTATATTGTGCTCTCTGGAGCTTTGTTCAGGCTAGTTTTTAAAAGATCAAGTGATGGGTCTTCCAGTGGGAACTTACAAGATCCTTTACAAAAAGTCTCTATTGCTACTGATGTATGAGGGCATAGAATATGAGTTAATGTATGTCTTTAATTGGAAGCTTTGAGATGCAGTCTAAGTTCTAATGGCTGGATCATTTTATTTCTCAATGAATGCTAAACAATGCTGTTATTTAGATACTGAGCTGTTAAAAAATGGAAACTCTCTGGGGACAGAAGGTGTATCTTCTATTAATTGAGTTACAATTCCCTCTATGACACTGAAATGCAAAGTTAAACTTATAAGTAATCTGATCTAAATATTAAAATATTCTCTCTTCCACATGCCAGACAGTAATGAGCAGCCTGCAGTCACACAAGTTATGTTTCCCTTATTTAATTGCCCCCAAAACTAAATAAAAAAGAGTTTTTTTCTAGTTTTCTCTGTTATTCAGTGAAAAGCATAAAAAAAAATAGCGGTTCCATGGGGCCAATACACAAAGAGATTTCATTTTCAGTCTTTAATACCACATTTATATTCTCTTTCTAGATTGATCTATTACTTCTTCCATTTTATCTGTATAGAAATTAAGTACTGTAGCACAAATTCATGTTGCAAAGAAAAGTCTTTACTATTGAAGGTGGATTCTAGCCTTTCTGTTTGCGAGAGTTTTGTTTTATTCCCTAATGAAAAAGTTGGTTGCTGAATTACAGACTTAAACTAGAGCATGTAATTTCAAACTTTGTCCTTTAGAGTTATTAGTTATAGTATATAGTATAATATAGTCTATAGTATAATAGTGTAGCTATTAACCTAGCTTCTGTTTCTCTACATTTTTCATTTTCACATATGGATCCATTACATTGTGCCTAACTGAAAATACAGTCTTAGAGTCAAAACATTCCATGATTCTTTGGCTTCCAAATTATCTTTGGGTTGTTGGTGGTATTTATTTATTTATTTTTAAAATCTCTGTCAAACTAGGTGTCAAAATTGTGTAAGAATTATAACCTGAAGGATCCTAGTAACATGTAACTATGTTCAGCTTGAGCATGGTTGACAGCACAACTATGTAGTGCCTATGTCAGTTTAGAACATACCCGGTGAGAAGAAACTGTATTAAGTCCTCCTTGGCCAAAGGCGTGCTAAATACATATCGACATTTTTGCATCACTTTGTATTTAAAAGCAGTAAAATAGTGTTTTCTTTAATGATTATACTTTATTTGTGTGTGTCTTCAGAAAGCAACAACCCTTGTGATGATACTTATCTTCTTTCTGATGGCAGAAGAGGGAGAAGTTGAGGGGAAGGAGAATATTATTTATGTAGAATTTGGGGTCCTACAGTGACTTGCAATCCAACTTGCAAGATGCCTGCAATACCAAAATTATGTATTCAGATCCATAGCCTGGGTCCTCATAATGTTTCTTTGGGATTGATAAAACTCCTTTTTATAGTACAGTGTAGCCAAACATCAGTATTAAGTGCTTCCATTCAGTCTGATGAATAGAACTAATTTAACTTTAATTAAGTCCAAAGTGACTCAACTAAAAACATTACTGGCAGCTGAAAAGCATGTAAGCAAACTGCTGTCTTTTCTTCCTTCACTGAGTTTTTGTTCTCATTCAGTAGGTTTTTCTGTGATGTATTGAAAAGAAACATTTCTGGTACCCAAATAACAGAGTATTTCACTAAGACTCATGTTTCTTGCATAGAAGGAAGTGACAACGACAAGAAAACTAAGACATGGTACATTGTTTAAAGGGACATGCAAACAAAATGCATTTTCTTATTGGGTATTGTATATTTTTTCCCCAAGTATGTGTTTCTTCTGATCTGGTATGTATAATTTGATTTATCATATTCTGCAATTAAATCTTTAGTAGCTCTTTTAAAAAAGTCAATTCAAGCTATTTATGTTTACAGGTGAAATTTCACTGCATTCTGTTTTAGAGGTATCAATATTTTCAAACACTATTTACATGGGATTTTTTTTTCTTTACTGGTGAATTACAGGTAGGGTAGGACAAAAAAAAATCCATAGGTAGTTTAAAAAAAAAAATCTAATATAAGCGGGACTTCTTATTACAAAATTTCTCCAGCAGCAAGTATTACCTATCTCCAAATACCTAATATTGCTTTTGCAACACCCTCTACACAGCTTTTAGTGAAGTTTAGTGCTTTGGTAAAGCTTATGCTTTCTTCAGAAAGTCAGAGGTTTTTTTTTCAGAGCAAGTGATTTACTTGGGACTGAAATAAATATATGAAATCAAATATTTGGGACTTACTGTATACCGCTGTATGAATTCTGTTTGGATTTTTCTCTTCTTTATGATGCTTATCTTTAAGACTAGTTACATTTATGGACAGAAGAGTAGTTATCAGTGCTTTGTTATGATTGCCCTGAATATGAAACATTATATCATAGACAACATCCTATCTAAGAGTAAATTCTAATTTCAAGGATGCTTGATTAAAAAATGTTAATCTGCTCTGATGGAGGTAAGTTAGTATTTAGTCACTAAAAACATAAAGTTCTCAGAAGTTATTTTCCTTGCATGTCTTTTTGTAATCTTGGATACAAATGCAAGGTCTAGGAAAATATATCATCTAATGAGGCAAGGTCTTAATCATCAAACTACATACATTTGTTAAGGCATGCAATTCTGTACAGATACAAGAAAATAAATGCAAAGGAATAATAATTTATAAATCTTTGGTAACTTCAGTAAAAAACCTCAACCAACAACCAAAAAAACCCCCGGCTTTCACTGTACATTCTATTTTGCTGGTTTCTACACTGGGAACAAGACTTTATCACAAGTTAGTGTTGTTCTATGAAACTTTTATTGATTGGCTGATTCAGTCTTCCTCATTAGATGAGAGAATGAACTGAGACACACCCATTAATGCAAGCGGAAGGTGACCACCCAGTGGCTCTCACCACCAGGAGCATGCATTCCTTTCAAAATTTCAAGGAAGTCAAAACCATCTCAGGTAAATTGCACGGCTTACTTCAGACTAAAGGAGGCCAAATAAATTACAGAGCTGATACAACATAAGAATCTTTTGTTTTTCACATTTTAGTAAATATCTAGTAAGTTGATATCAAACCATGTGTTTGCCGTAAGCCATATAATAAGCTTCATGGGCATCTGCGTGCTATTATTTGCTCAATGATGTCTTCCTTCAAATCACACAATGTATTTGTTCAATCTGGAGAAGAGTAGGCAAACAATATGATGGAATTTCTGTCTTCAAGTGCCTAATGGGGTGTTTTAGTGAAGATTAAACTAGATTCTTCTCTGATGTGAGCAGTGAGAGATTGAGAATCAAAGGACAAAAGTTTCAGTTCCTTCAGATGGAAATAAAGGTGATCAAACACTGAAACAGGTTGTCCTGAGAGGTGGTGGAACGTCCATCCTTGGAGACATTCTACATTCAGCTGGACAAGGTCCTGAGCCACCTAATCTGACGTTGGAGTTGGCTCTACTTTGATAGTGTGTGAGTTTGTAGGTTGGATTACATGACCTCCAAAGATCCTTTCCAGTTTAAATTATTCTATAATTATATGATACAGCTAAAGTGGGAAATTCATAGCAAAGTGGTAATGCCAGATGATTTTAAATTTAGATTGCAGTAATGAATAGCCATACACAGTCACCTGAATGCCAGATGTCCTACAGGGTTGCAGGTTTGCAAAGCAACAGTCATGACATTGTGAATAAGCATTGTAGAAAGGATGCATATTTACTTTGAAATCTTTCCAGTGGGAACAAAAAAAATAAAATCTGATTCCAGAATTCAGAAGACTAGTATAAAGCTTCATTTCTGTGTAACCATGTGCATGTAACCTGAGTGAGCTTGGCCAAACAATAATAGCATTTTCAAGCTGATACATATTTACAAGGTCTGAAAGTAAATAAATCCATTCCAAAATGATTTGAAGTTAGAGTGCTCTTCTGATAACTAGTGTTTGTAAAATTGGATTGCTTATCTCTGCTGTGGGTGATCCATGCAAGAACAGAAATCTTTGATGTGAAAGTGAGTCTTGAAAGCTCCTTAAAAACTTTGATTTTTTGCCAAGCTCAAACTAAGGATACACCCTGCTAGCTCAATGGAATCTGTAGGGGATTAAAAGAAATCTTTAAATGATTGTGTAATATGTATTACTGGATGGAAGATTAGCAATACCTTTTTCTGTCCACTATCTTTCCCTCGTACTGTTTCCTCTTTTCAACCACAGAATACTTCCTCTTCCTTACCCGCCCCATCAGGCTTTTTCTATCAGCCAGATATGAATTTCAGCTCTCATTGTGGACTTGCAATCCTTTTTTTTTTTTTTTTTTGACAGAAACCATAGCTTTCACCAGAAATGGGAGTTATTTGTCCCTTTTGGTGTCCCTTTTCATCTCAACATTATGGCTCTGATGGAGTTTTATATAGCCAAAGCATTTTAGCAAGCTTTTATCGGAGTGTTCAGCAAGTTTCCTTCAAGGATTTTGCAAAAGTTACTGACAGATAGTATTTTGTAGAAGTATTTGAGAATTTTGCATTATTTTTCATGGGAGCAACAGGCGTGAAACCTAAGGAAATTCAAGTGTTATCCTACAGTAGCTTTCCAAACATCATAACTCATTGTGGTTTTTTTACCTATCAAATTAAGAAGGCAGAAAAAGTTGCATGCATGTATGTTCAGCAGAGTGATGGCAATAGTGAAGCTAAGCAAAAGCCAGATCCTTTAGTTGGTCAATGCTTATTTGCAGCCTGATGGTGAAAGCAGAGGGAATGGTATAATAAGCAATTTTGGAATAAGAATGATTATAGTGCTCAGTTTAGCTGAAGGACAAGAGGGCAAGTGGATTAGTCTTCCAAGCACTATATCAGAAAATCTATGAAGAAAAAGACCTCAATTTTCAGACAGTCCCAATATCTTGGAGTTGTTCATAGTTGTAGATGTAATATATTTGGTACAGAAAAGAATTAAACTTTCCTTTTTTTTTTTTTTTTAAAAAAAAAAAGAGATTAAACATTGATGACAAAAACCCCCATTGACCTCTGGGATGATCTCAGGGCTGGGATTTTACATATGTTGTCTTCTACAGTGATGTTCTGTGAAAAGCATGAATGAAAAAGCATTCTAAAAATCTGAGTGAGTTTGTTATTGATGTGAATTAGAATGAGGTAAGCTAGCAGAATATATATTTTAAAAAAAAGTGAAATCAATTCATGTTCATTTATTTGCTTGCTTACAACTTATATATGAAATGCAGTCTGAAAACAAATTGATTATTCATTTTTGCTTAATAAAACTGAAGTGATATTCCAGCTGAGTTCTGCATAGTATGTAAATTTTTTCCAGTTCCAGAAGAAATTAGTGATCCAAATTTGCTGTCTAAACCATGCAGCTGTCTTAGTCTCTTGTTCAACTCAACACTAAAATAAGAAGTCATTCTTTAAAACAGCCCTTAGAGAGCTGAAGTGTAAATAACTATTTATTCTAGTTCTCTGGAGGAAAATGCAGCCCTGAAAATTATTTAATTGTACCTATAAAGGACATTCTGACAAAAAAATAACAAAAAAAAAAAGGGAAAAAAAGGGAAGAAAGAATGAAGGAATTAATCTGACAGGGACTTACAAGCATCAATATAGAGAGAAACAAGTTAGAGGAGTTAACAAACTATAACTTGTCCTGAGGGAAATGAGGCTTTGACTAGAAACATCTTTTTCTAATGTTAACATCCTAAAGAACACAGTCTGCCAGAACCATGCAGGGCGGAGAGGCATGTCAACAAATATGCAAACAGTGCCAAGCTATTCATCATCTAACTGTGCTACACAGAAATTGTGCTGGTGATAACACCTTCTAACTGCCTTAGATGGGGGGGAGGGAAAGATAGTTTTATCAGTATTTAGGATTTTATTTTCCTCTGTGCAAATGGATTTTGCCCAGAATTTCAGGTATAAAAAATATGTTTTCTGGAAAAAGTAGTGGGCAGAGAATTGGTGACTCCTGCTGAACCATCGTGGAATGCTTGGTTAGTGAAAACATGAGAGGAATGACGCACAGCTAAGTTCAGCAAAAGAATGTTTAAACCCTTTGATCAGTGCAGCTATACAATTACGACAATTATTTTGCCTGAGGCCACAGCAACAGTAAACACACAACCCTTAACAGATATTTCCATACAGCTGGTCTCTGATAACCTATGCCAAGGCCTTTAGGAGGCTGCTGATGATGTCAGTCTGTGGCTGTGGTTTCACACACAGCGGAGACAATCTCAGTTGCAGAAGGGAGTTGCCCTGGGCTTGGATGCTGCGTGATCCTGTCCTGTGCAGTCTCTTCTCAGCCAGCTGAAGGACTTCACCTCAGCCGCACAACCCTGACACCTTTTCTCCTCCCCTTCTGCACAGGAAAGGATGAAATGATGCCTGGAGCCTCAAGGTGCCTTTAGGAATCAGAAGTTCACCTCCTCATCTGAAACCAGTCATTGCTGATATGTAGCTGCTGCAAAGGGAAGACCTACCCTTTTGCTCTTCTGCTGAAATCCCAGGTCACTTTTTCAGGATCGGCAGACTTGCAAGGAACAGGTTCAAGTTTTATCTCTCTCAAATCAATCTCTTAGTTCACCTACTCTTCTTTCTCCTCTCTTCCATGTGTAAGCAATCATTACATCTGTCTGGACAGTATTTAAACACGTTATTCAACAGATGATAATAAATTAAATAACATTTGTTTCATATTTGTTTGGTTTTCCAGCTGGTCTGACTCTATTTGAATGCAGTATTCTGTAAAACTGTCTGGAAGGCTGGGTTCTACCTCTCATTGAGTTTTTATAGTGTCCCTCTCTGTAAACAGACCTTCACAACAATGAAAAAATACTAACAGTGGATAAGAGTGGCAGAAAGGAAACTAAATAGCTGAATTCCTTTCTCAATGTTGCTCCAGAAGTGCTGAATTACTGACCTTGGGATGTGAACTGGTCAGAATGCAAGAGGTCATTTTACTGTGGAGGAAATAGATAACAATCACATTTTTATTAGAAGTATGTGTATCTCTATCAGGTCAGTTTTGTGCTGTGATCTACTGGAGGAATTAACTTGTTTTCTGTGACAAATGAGTAAATGTGTCAGCTGTGCCAAGAGAAAGAATTACTCTGATGAACGTGCCTGTCTGTCAGAGATTATCCTGTGCTGCTGGTTGAACAGTTAGTATGAGTACTTTTGTACCTGTTTCAACTAAAATTAGCTGGGTTTGTGTACACTTTTTAAATTGTGGGTCTTTGATAACTTGACTCAGATTGTGGCTGTGGCCTTAGACAATCACAGGGACAAAGTCGATTCAGAATGCCAAGGGCTGTCAGTATCATCTGATTGCAGAAACACTAGGACTAGAGCAGCAGGACATACTTTTTAATGTTGGCAGCTAAAGACTGATGCAGAAGGGAGATCAGCACATGGTAAAAAAGACACAGAACTCAAAGCAAAGAAAGCCACCATAATGTGGGGAAAAACCTACAATAGAAGAGAAGAAATGCTTTTGACACTTTAAGCCAGAGAGGCAGGCAGAGTTGTCAGTGTGCATTGATGGTGCAGCATCCTTTCCCCTTTTAATTCAAGAAACCTAAGAAACCAACAGAGTCTGCTACTTGGTTAACAAAGATCATTCAACATAGCTCCCAGGAAGGATAAATGTCCAGATTTGCTTTGGAGCTGGATGGAAGGTGATTGCTATGAAAAGAAACATGTATGTTGAAGCTGGTAAAATAGATTTTGGCATTGTGCAGTTCTGTGACCTAACTGTGTTCGTAGTGTACATTGTAACAACAACAGATAAAACTCTTATCCAAATTGTATTTAAACTGTTAAAATCTCAAACCTGGAGTCATGCTGATGCTCTAGGTCAAGGGCACATCAATATTAAAACAGAAGCTTTTGCCAATGTACTTAAACATCAACTTGTTTAAGCTTGTTCTACGTGTGCTCCTTGGTCATGTCACGTTTTTTCTGTGAATTTTGTTTCGCTGCTTCAGTGCTTTACCCTTGTACAGTGCCTATTTCTGAACTAGATGGCAAAAAATTGATACACAAACATTAAGAATCCTAAATAATCCCCTTGTCTAATGACTGCGTGTGTGAAAGCTTTTCCTTTTTCTCTGAGACATATTAGGCTGGCTATGAAAAAGGGAGCAAGGATAACACTTTATGATGATTAATAAAGGATATCTTCATTCCAGCTTCTCACCTCAGTCACTGCTGACTGCAAAGTCATTGACCTTTTGCACTCAGTCAGCAGTCTCCTAATGCAGGAGTTAGCAAAAAGGCAAGGAGTCAGAGCTGGGAAACACTATTTTTCTGCTTCAACAACTCATTACAAGCTGTGGACTGTATTTGTTGGAGATTTGTAAGTGGTTAGCAGTAACTACCACGGTTTTACTGCTTAGTTCTAATTTTTGTGAAGGAAGATGACCCAAAGAACAAACACAACTCTGTACACATCTGTTTACTTAATACTTCCCTTGAATAGAGCAGCCTTCACTGACCTGCTGTATACTTTTGAACTAATCAGTCTACCTGTACCCTGTGTGATTTTAGCTCACTATCTGAAATTTAGGGATAATTTTTCCATTGTTAAATCTTTTTCAGAATCCCTGAGAAAAATATTGTGTTTGAGTGAAACACTAAAAACTTTGAAGTAAAAACGATGCACCTCAGTTGTTGGTTTCTCACTCCTGCTCTTCCTAGTTTTTCACCATAGATTATGTCAACCCAGTAAATTGTAGTGGGTCTTTTGCTTCCTTGTTTGTTGGTTTGTTTAAAAAATTGGTGAAGGAATTATATTTGTTGAGGTGTTTCCTTAATATAAGACCTGTAGAAGATGATGTACCTAGTGGCTTTATACTCACAGACAAAATACAGACATTCCAAAGCCATAAGGCAGCTGATAGGAACTTTGGTTTCAGTCTGCTTATTTTGGATGTGACTGCTCTACTTCAGGTGTTTAGAGGTTGAGTGTTGCTCAGATTTTAAAATAAAATATAAGGTTTTCTAATCTTAAATACTGTAACTAATGATATGATTCTAATGAATTGTGATCCATGTTACTACAGGGAAATATTTACAACAGTTGGAAATGTCAATTAGATTACAGGGTATTTACCAGATGGATTTTATGAAAAACCAAACCAAGGATGGGGACTACGAAAGCTTAATTTGTTGGAACGCGGCCAATGATCTCTGCCTCTGAAGATCAGGCATAATTCAGGTGAGTGTATTGTCTGCCATCCTGGGGATCTGTGGTCACTATGTGCAACTATCATTGCCACATCTCTGGACTTCTCCAAAAAAGGCCTGCAAAATAAATAAATAAATAGATAAAGAAATAAAAATTGCAGCTACACAGAAATCAATATAGAATTTATAATAATAAAAAAGATAGTGATGTAAGGCATGATTTGCAATATAACAATATCAATTATTCTTGTTATGATGGGTAACTGTTCTTAAAGCATGTGAGCAGATCATCAGGAGTGGAAAGTTTTCAGTCTTAAGATTTCTTCATGTTGTTTGGTGTCTTGTTCCTTTGCCTGCCTTCAGTCAGAGAGGTGTCTATTTTGTGGAAGATATTAACCAACTGCCTGATAATCCTACTCCTAGCTGAATAAAGGAGGGGGAACAGTTAAAGGAACAGTTACTGAGGTATATCCTTAATACACTGTGAACAGTTAATAGTGTTATTAGTCATTCTCTTCTTCATTTTCATGAAATATTGTGCAGAATCAGTGACATAGCAACTAAACATTTAAGAGCTTGGGACTTTTATTGCCCTCAATCTATCCTAATATATTGTCTCCACAACTTTGTCAGTAAAAATGGTGCAGAAGCCTTATAAAGACCTACCCTACTAGTGACTGTGTAAAAGGATGACAACAACAACAACAAACCCCACAAAACCAAAACATAGGAAAGAAAGATGCAAATCCTTTTAGAATTTTTTTCATTTGTGTTTGAGCATGTTTGGTCATGGGCCATAGTGTTTTATTTTATTGGTGCTGCTTTTGTTCTAGTTTGGATTTATTCATATTCAGATATGAGCAGAGGCTGATTCTCTCACTTTAACTCTCTCACTCAAAATGTAAAGAAGAGTATCTGCAGTATGTACTGAGTTAAATTATATTGATGTAAAATTTCTATGGAAAGAAGATTGTCCTTGTGGTTGGGATGATCTCATACTGAGAAAGTTATTGTTAAAATTTATCCCGGAAATTGCACGAGCTGTGACATTCATATATATATATATATATATATATATATATATATAAATGTTTTTATCATTTAGAAAGTACAAATAATGGAAATACTGTACAGCAAATGAAGAACAACATTCTATCATTTTTCTAATCATGCCATGCCTATGTATAAAATTGACCACACTGCCCAAACTGGATGAATAGGACAGTGAATTAAGGACACTAAAAGAACAAATTTAAAAAAGCTGCTATTAAGACACTGTTGTTCTGTCATTAGCTCTCCATCAGCTCTGATAAAACGTAGACTAGCAAAACTACTAAGATAGTAACTGTCTTTGGGTAATGGAACAGACAACAGGGACTGTTGAAAAGTGCTGAGGACTCATGTTTTTTCTGTCATTGGGTGTAAGAGCCTGCCTCCTAATGAAGTGAGTTAGCAGCAGAAAAATTTGTATGATTTATTCTAAGCATTCAATATGCATGTGCACATCACTGTTCATTCTTACTGAGCCGCAGGTGAAGTCAAAGTTCCAGATGAAACAATTCATACTTTAGACAGGGAAAATGCACGAGCAAGACACATGCAGAGACTTTTTACACTTTGACCTTTCAGCTGCCCATAGGGTTCAAATGCCAGTTACCACAAGAAACACATCAGTCCCAGTTCCCTTTCTAGTTGTACAGATCATAGAATCAAAAGTATTTGCCTACCCAAGCTGTTCCAGTAGTTTTATTTTTCACATCACTATGACACTTTTGAATTAATTGGTTGCAGTATAAATTTTGTCATCAGCCTTCTTCACT
Organism: Aramus guarauna; assembly: GCA_013400195.1. Lineage (NCBI taxonomy): Eukaryota > Metazoa > Chordata > Aves > Gruiformes > Aramidae > Aramus > Aramus guarauna. The sequence continues at coordinate 1,480,782 of VXBL01001164.1, read as the reverse complement.
TTGGCAGTGGAGCACTCATAAAAATTTAGACTCCTCGGCGTTTTTGCTTTTCGGTATATGAAATCCATTACACTGACATTTAATCACTTCAAGATTACCACACCAATTTTTTCTAATACTAGTAGACTGACATCAGAGCAAAGGTACACTCTGCAATTTGGCTTACAAATGAAGTACTGGAAAGTGTGATGAATCAGAGTCCTTAAGCACGTAGTTAATTTGAGCTGATGCCCTCTTGACTGCAGAAGGAGTATACCCTTTTCTTAAATGTTTGATCAGGGTGGTGAAGAACATCAAATGCTGGCCTTTTATGCATCACTTTCTGATTAGATCTTTGGAAGACAGATGACTGGTATGTGATTACTGAGTAACCTTCATGTCATTTTAACAGAAGCTCTACTACTCCCACTTATACTTAGAACTGGAAATCTTTCAAGATCACATGAACTATTACAGACAGAGCGTGAACATGCTGGAGGAACCAAAGGGACAAAGTCAGGATCTGAGCTGTATGAGGTGTGGGAAAATAATCTTTTGCTGATAGGGACCTTGATGGGATGCTGAGAGGGGGAGGGAGAGAGAGAAAAGGACAGATTTAAGTGTCTGTAAAGAGCAGCTGGAAAAGAAAGGCAGAGAGATTTAGAAAATGAGATTTACGAATATAGTATTTCAGCTTTCCAGCATAGTTGAGAAGTTGCGGTATGGATAATTATTGAAGAACAATACTGCAGCTTACAAATATATTTGTTGCTTACAAATGTGGGAGGAACTGGATGCCTAGAAGATCTCTAGAACAAAAACAAAGATTGGTTAGGTGCACTTCAGAAAGTTGTCTGGATCTATTTGACAAGAGTGAATAGTTGGTGAAAATATGTGAACCAGATTAATATTTGAGAATGTATTCGATAATACAGTTAGGAGTCTACTATAAGGGAAGTTCATGTTCTCTGGGATGTTTTTTCTCACTTCACTGTCAGTTATTCTGCAGTCTATAGAGCACCCAATACAATTATCCTCCAGGAAATAAATTGCTATTTAATTTCTAGCACTTAGATGTCCTACTCACCAGGTATTATGTTCTTACCTGTAGTGGAAAAAAGCCCTCATAATTAATTGTAAGGGATTTTCATGTTTTCCACACACAGAAATGTCGGGGCAATTTTGCCATGTGCTTTATTTTCTTCTATCCAGAATTGATTTATTTGAGTTTCTTATGGAATGCCAAGATCACTGATGATGTCTACTAAGCTCTTAAAGTGTGTTGCTTCTTTTCACAATGCTATGTTAAACCCTTACTGTGTTAAACCTTGTCTTAAAAGTGATTTTTTTTCTGTAACCAATTTTAAGAATTAAAAACAGTTTCAGTATTTGCATGGGGTTTTTTTCACTGAATTCCTAACATTTTTTATTTATTTTCTAGTGGGGACTTAGAGTACTTGTGCTCCTTTTGTTACAAGGCTGACATCTACCAACTTCCTTTTTCTTTCATCTTATTTGAAAGAAAGCCGAAGAAATTACTTGCATCCAATACAATATAAACATGCTTGCTAGGCTTTTCCTGACATAAATGTTTATATTGTAAGGACACAATTTGAAATTGTAACAGAGATTCTAAAGATCTCAGGACTCACCATCTTCCATGGCTCTGTCCTCTAGCGTATGGGTGGAGATCTGGACTAGTTTTTAATCAGAGGTTAGCAGGAGGGCATACATCACATTCAACAAATAAATTAACTATTCAATTCCTCTAAGAAAAAATTGCTTTATTTTTCCTTGTTAGTCCCATCACAAGTTAGTCTGTCTTCTTGTAGTGATTGTTACTGAGTATTCAGCAACATTCTACCAAAGATCCACAATAATGTTTAATTAAATGTCTCACAAATGTAGCCAGTACTTGTTAAAACTCTTTACTCAATAACTGAGCATTTAAGCAGTCAGTTCAGAAGTGCTTGGACCTTTTATTTGACATGTACTTTCTTTAGTATATTAGACTTTAACTTCTGTTTTTAGTTTGGATGTACCCTGCACAGCTGAGTTTAAAGTGTATGTCAATGCACTTTACCTGTGTGACAAAATTAAACAATTTTATACTATGAAAATGCATAGACATAATGTTAGAGTTTCTTTGCAGCAAAGTGTCCTCTCTTGTGATCAGGAACTCTATCAGAAAGAAAGTCTAAATGATTAGCTGGGCGGTTAGGAGAAGTTACACAGAAAGCAAAAGAAGGAAGCTTTTTCTGGCAGAAAAGGGAGACAGTCATGCATTTATACCGCCCCAAAATATCCTCCGTGTAAAGCATGAAGTTAAAGGACTCCAATAAGTTAAAGCAAAATTATAGGTGAGCACCTGGAAAACAGCCTCTGTTATATAGTATGTGGAATGAATTGACTTATCTTGTGTTTTTTTGAAGAGAAAAAGGAAGTAAAGTATGCTGGAATAATCAAGTTATAGATGACATGGTAAGTATATGCTATAGATTAGTTAAACCAGTTAAAACTAGTAGATGTAGCAGCAGTACTTTATTGTGATAAATAGAAAAAAAAGTTAGTCCTTTAAGTAAGTCTCCAAATCTTAGCAATGGTCTACCCAAGACAACTTTGTGCTTCAAACATTTGAGTTGAAGGGTTGGTTTGACTACAGTTCTGTATGAGACAGAGGGGTGGAAAATAGGAGAAGAGGAGAGAAGAAGCATTCCTAGAATTATAGCAGAATAACTGACAGGCAGAACCTTTAGAAAAAGTTTGGAGGTTAAGTGATGTGATGAAGAAATTTCCAATTGGTTATTACATATTTTTCATTGAGTTCAATGAGGTACTCTTGAGCCGGTTGAAAAAAAATATCACGCAAAGAAAATGATGTGTTGTGCAAGGGGGTCTACTTTAGCAGGATGTTCCCAAAGCGGTGAAGCATGGGATCTGCAGGAGACAGGGAGGGAGGCAGTGCTTGCTCACCGGTGTTACCTCACCTTCTCTTTATTGAGAGGCAGCGCTTTGGGTCTAGGGAAGGAGAGGGCCTCACTGCAGTCTTGCCTCTGGTCTGAAGGCTGAAAAATAGCACAACCTCTGCCTGCGGCATTACTTAGATGTAGAGAGGTGGCAGCAGCACAGTGGGATTCTGCTCTTTGCTCTGCAGTGAAGGAAGGTAACACCACCAAATGGATTGTACCCTGTGCTGGCTTTGCCGTGCAGTGAGGTCAGCAATTGCCAAGACAACGCTGAGGGGTTGGGAGGCAGGAGATGGAGCACATACACTACCATTGATCTGAGGAACTGAACAGGAAAGTGTGTAGAGGGCGTTGTGAGATGGCTGGAGGGCATGAAGAATTTTGACTGTGAAATCTGCCTAAAACAGGGCAAAATAATTTTTGACAGGATGGCCTGCCTTTGATTTTCTCTGCCTCTGCACACTGAGCTAGTGTGTAAGCAAACTGTAGCATAAAGAATATTTCCAAAGCTTCTTCCCATAACCAAATTAAAGGTGTAAGGGGAGGAGGAAATCACTGTAGAAGGCTTCATATTTGTCACTGTTCATATAGATGACAAACTGTAATGAAGGTTTAAGTTTCCCCACCTCTCAAGCTAGAGAAACTCCTAAACATCTTAATTTAGTTTTCTAAAAAAGTATCAGAACGGCTGTGTCTTTTTTTTTTTTTTTCCTGACAATAATGACCATATTTTGTGCTGTTAGAGAACAGTGAACTTCAGCATTGGTAACTATGGAATAAATATTTTAATGCTTTTAATAACTTTGTCACCATCCTTGGTGTTCTTATTTTGATTAATTTTTATTTTAGTGGGTAACCAGCAATGAACTTTGTAAAGGATAATTTTATGTAACATCGATTCCATATTTCATCAGTCATCTTCTCAGGCTGTGAGTAGTCATATGGCTTACACTGATACTATTGAAGTGGGAGCTGAGAAGCTGATGGTGACATACAGAATTTTTCGCAAATAAGAATGAGCTATTAATCTATTGAAATGCTCAAATAATTTGTTTCAGGGTGCTTTCACATGTGTAATAATAAACCAACACATTTCAACAGTCAATTAAGTCCAAAGAGGAATCTAATAGCAAAGCATAAGGGTGTTGAATGCTTAGAACCTAAAAAAGGAAAGTCAGAATGCAGATTTTCAAGGATGGTCTGAAACAAATAATTCGCTCTTCTCCTTTCCAAGTTGTCTAGGCTAATTCCTAAAGTCTTTTAGGGAGGAGTCTGAAAGCTTAAGGTGAGCACAGGTTCCCTTCTGCCTTATGTACAGAAAGCTCTAGAGCCCTTGACTTAAGATAAATACGATAACCTTGCTGTTGTGGATCCGAGGTACTGTCACTCTCATGAGCATTTCTATTGTGAGGGGAATAACAGGACTATTTGAATGATTTTACATCTGCTACATGAAGAGCAACATTTGGTGAGTACTGATATAATCCAAGGTGTGAACAACTGTGACAATGTCTATGTTGATTTTCACAAACATTTTTGTGTAAATAATTTTTCTCTATTTGTATTTGTATTTCTGCTTGCCTAAAAGCAGAAAGTTAAGTTAAAGTTATCTATGACGTTTTAAACTAAGCCAGTAAAATGATGGCGTCAGAAGGGCAGATGGTATCTGGAAGCAGCATGAAGCTAAGGTAAAGTCAGACTGCCTGCAGGGAGCAAAATGCATGCCAGGAGGTGGCCTTTGGGAATATCCTCAGAAAAGGAAGACTTGAAATGAGGAAAGCTACGGCCAAGAATTACTTGTACAGCAAGGCAATCCCACTGGAGGTTGTGGAGGCTACATGTGATTCTAAGAAATACTCAGGTCATTCCACGAACAAAGAGAACCAGGTAAAGAAAGATAAGATATATGTAAAGTATTCTGATATTTAGCTTTTGACTTTTCAGGTGTGAGTTACTTTAATTGGGTGCTACTTTAGACCCCAGGACACAATCCTTTGCCCTGTCCGGAACCAAGTGGGTCTGTGAGTAGTATCAAGAGTATCTGGGAGCAACAAGCTGGAAACTGATTGAACCTGAGCAAACTGCAGAATTCCACATATGTCAATACCAGGATGTAAAAAGGCCTGAGGATAGAGACACGCCACGGCTGCTGAGTGTTTGAGCAGAACCAAGCTGATTCCACCTACGCTGACCGCTTGTCTAGATGATTATTCATTGGAACTAAACAAATCCTGATCACCCTGGATCTTCCAGCAAGGTCAGTGGATCTTCACACAGTGGTGGGTGTTGTATGTGGCAATAGATATTTCTTAGTTTTTATTCTCATTTGGTGACAGATATATACATGGTGCTGGTGAATTCCAGGTGATACAAAAGCAAGATGAGAGAAGCACTTACTGGGATTTGGGTGCTGCTAGGGTGTATTGGGTCTGGCTGAGATGGAGTTAATTTTCCCCACAGCAGCCCTCACAGCGCTGTGCTGTGGATTGGTAGCGAGCAAGGTGTTGGTAACACACCAGGGTTTTGGCTGCTGCTGAGCAGTGCCGGCACACATCAAGGCTGTCTCTCTCCGACATCCCCCCCCTCAGCAGTAGGCTGAGGGTGGGCAAGATCTTGGGAGGGACACAGCCAGGACAGCTGACCCAAACTGACCAAAGGGATATTCCATACCTTGTGACATCAGCTCAGCAATAAAAGCTGAGAGATAAGGGAAGGAATTGGGGGGCATTTGTTCTTACGTTTGTCTTCCAGAGCAGCTGCTATGCATAATGAAGTCCTGCTTTCCAGGAAGTGACTGGACATTCCCTAGTGATGGGAAGTAGAGAATATTTTTTTTGCTTTTGCTTTGCTTCCATGCACAGCCTTTTGGGTTTGCTTTATTAAACTGCCTTTATCTTGACCCACAAGTTTGGAATTGGTTTTTCCATCTTATTTTTCTCCCTTCCCTGTTCTGCTGAGGAGGGGAGTAATAGAGCAGCTTGGTGGGCACCTGGTGTCCAGCCAAGGTTAAGCCACCATATTGTGGAAAAAAGCAAGAGCTGTAGCTGTGTGGAACAGGAACAAAATGTCCCCCAAATGCAGCTCAAAAAATAATATTCTCAATTGACATTTAAGAACAAGTAAGATGTTTGCTTACATGTTGGGCAAACAAATGAAATGAAAAATATTTCCTTAGGTACTCTTTTAAATACAGTAGGAAATGTGAGGGAAGGGCATCAGAAAGAACAATAAACTGTGTAAACTCCACAAATGGCAACTTAAAATGGCAAAAGATCCATATTGTATCATTCAGTACCTTTTTTCCTCTGTTGCCATTCCTAAAGGCAATAATACGAATTAAGGCAGCTTTTAACTGGTTCATTGATGATGAATATTCAGTTAATTCAAATAACAAAAGTGGTGCTCATTTTCTCCTCAAATTCCAGATAATTTTGTCCTCTGCCAGTTTCTTTCTTTTGCCCTAATTTGATATGGAATATACATGCATATATATATATATATATATATATATATATAAATTGCTTCAGCTGGTATCCAGATTTAAAATCACATGTGGTCTGGACACGTGTTACTTTTGAGCATCTGCCTGATGTCGGTGAGTTGGCTGTTGGTGTCTCTCACACTCCACGGTTACATGGGAAGGCAACATTCAGTCCAGTCTCCAACAGCTGTGTACAGACAGCCAGTTCAGGGAGATTTGAAAATATCTGCTAACATGCTATTGTATGCCACCTGTAATGTAATGTTTCCCATTACCATCAAGGTTTGTAGTACAAGGGTGAAGGCACAAATGTGACGAGTCTCAAAAAGTCAATGTGAATGCTCACCAGTGTCCCATCCCCTGCACTAACATTATATTAGTTAAATGAAACTCCAACATGAATTTAGTCTATGCTGCATGCTATGGTGGTGAACATGAAAAAAAACCCCTAAAAACTCAAACAGTGAATGCTGCAGACCCACCAAACTGAAAGACTTCCATTCTAAGTGGTGATGATTTACCCGTCCTCTTGGATATGTAGTTTGGATAAGTCCCACATGTGTATGTAACTTCTTAGATATATGTAGCCATCTGGGAAAGCTTCTAAGAGAAGTAAGAATTCTTATCACAATGAACTCTTTTATCTAGTTATACAGTTTTATACATAAACCTATTAGCCTTCATCTTGAAATAATAGAATTTTCTTGCTGCTTTCATTACTCTGGCTGGAAGCCTTTTCCTGAATTTGTTGTAAAGATGTATTTACAGCTGATTTATTGCTATTTGATCTTGTGCTGATAATACCGCTACATTTAGTTCTCTCTAATAATTCTAATCATCTTTCTTAGCAGTTATTCCAATTAAAGTTAATCTTCACTGAAACTGGTTGACCAGAACTGTACACAATATTCCTAATTGGGCTTTCGGTTCCTCTCACAACAAATGTCTTTCCTCATACATTTGTAATTCATTAGCCCTTCATAATTTTTGTAATTCATAAGCCTTTTCATAGCTTCAGCAATCACTGTTCATAGTCCATTCTTCCAATGGACTACTTCCGGTAGAATACATCTTCCAATATACCTACTTTTTTTTTTTGTGCTTTTCAACCTATATGATCAGGACATCTTAACAGATGTCCCCAAGTGCATGAATCTGCTCTTTCTACTATTAAATTTTACCTCAATCAGTCAAGTCAATACAGTAATCTGCTGTTTTTATAAGATAATTTGGTCTTTGTAATAATGACAATACTGCACAACTTTACATTGTCTGCTAATTTATTTATATTTTTCCTTAAGATCTTTAAATGATTTATTAATCAGGACTGATAAGACACACAGTAAACTCTCCTCATTCCACAGCTACCTAGTCAGTATAAGCTGTTGCTGATCCCTCTGGCCACATCCTTAGCTGCTTTAAAAACCTTGTATTAGCACTTGTCTTCACCTTTAGCTAACCTTTTCTGCTACGGATATTGTATCAAATGTCTTATTTAAATCTCTGATAAAGAATATTCTTCTGTCTAATAGAGCATATACCTTCTGAAAAGAGATTCGTTTGAGATGATCTGCTGTTGAAAAAGCCACATTATAATTTATACTACTCTCCATGTATCTCTTTGCCCTTAATTCTTCTCTCAAACTTCATTCTGGGTCTTTTTTTTTTTTTTTCCATTAAGTCCATTTAATAAGACTAGTGGTTCCAGAATTGGTCTTTGTTCTCATTCTTTTGAATATAGTTTCTGCGTTTAGTGTTCTCCAGTCATAAAGATACTGCCTCCAAAAATCCTAGCAGTTGGACTTGCAATTTCATTTGACAGTTTCATGTTTCTTTATTCCAGCATGGAGATTATCCAGCCTGTCTTATTTTTGCTTTATGAGGTATTAAGAATGTTAACATTTATTTCTCTCTCGGGTGTCATAATTTCTGATGCTNTTGTCTTCCAGAGCAGCTGCTATGCATAATGAAGTCCTGCTTTCCGGGAAGTGACTGGACATTCCCTAGTGATGGGAAGTAGAGAATATTTTTTTTGCTTTTGCTTTGCTTCCATGCACAGCCTTTTGGGTTTGCTTTATTAAACTGCCTTTATCTTGACCCACAAGTTTGGAATTGGTTTTTCCATCTTATTTTTCTCCCTTCCCTGTTCTGCTGAGGAGGGGAGTAATAGAGCAGCTTGGTGGGCACCTGGTGTCCAGCCAAGGTTAAGCCACCATATTGTGGAAAAAAGCAAGAGCTGTAGCTGTGTGGAACAGGAACAAAATGTCCCCCAAATGCAGCTCAAAAAATAATATTCTCAATTGACATTTAAGAACAAGTAAGATGTTTGCTTACATGTTGGGCAAACAAATGAAATGAAAAATATTTCCTTAGGTACTCTTTTAAATACAGTAGGAAATGTGAGGGAAGGGCATCAGAAAGAACAATAAACTGTGTAAACTCCACAAATGGCAACTTAAAATGGCAAAAGATCCATATTGTATCATTCAGTACCTTTTTTCCTCTGTTGCCATTCCTAAAGGCAATAATACGAATTAAGGCAGCTTTTAACTGGTTCATTGATGATGAATATTCAGTTAATTCAAATAACAAAAGTGGTGCTCATTTTCTCCTCAAATTCCAGATAATTTTGTCCTCTGCCAGTTCCTTTCTTTTGCCCTAATTTGATATGGAATATACATGCATATATATATATATATATA
>VXBL01001164.1:1447443-1470887 GCA_013400195.1 Aramus guarauna | reverse complement strand
TGTGCTTTTCAACCTATATGATCAGGACATCTTAACAGATGTCCCCAAGTGCATGAATCTGCTCTTTCTACTATTAAATTTTACCTCAATCAGTCAAGTCAATACAGTAATCTGCTGTTTTTATAAGATAATTTGGTCTTTGTAATAATGACAATACTGCACAACTTTACATTGTCTGCTAATTTATTTATATTTTTCCTTAAGATCTTTAAATGATTTATTAATCAGGACTGATAAGACACACAGTAAACTCTCCTCATTCCACAGCTACCTAGTCAGTATAAGCTGTTGCTGATCCCTCTGGCCACATCCTTAGCTGCTTTAAAAACCTTGTATTAGCACTTGTCTTCACCTTTAGCTAACCTTTTCTGCTACGGATATTGTATCAAATGTCTTATTTAAATCTCTGATAAAGAATATTCTTCTGTCTAATAGAGCATATACCTTCTGAAAAGAGATTCGTTTGAGATGATCTGCTGTTGAAAAAGCCACATTATAATTTATACTACTCTCCATGTATCTCTTTGCCCTTAATTCTTCTCTCAAACTTCATTCTGGGTCTTTTTTTTTTTTTTTCCATTAAGTCCATTTAATAAGACTAGTGGTTCCAGAATTGGTCTTTGTTCTCATTCTTTTGAATATAGTTTCTGCGTTTACTGTTCTCCAGTCATAAAGATACTGCCTCCAAAAATCCTAGCAGTTGGACTTGCAATTTCATTTGACAGTTTCATGTTTCTTTATTCCAGCATGGAGATTATCCAGCCTGTCTTATTTTTGCTTTATGAGGTATTAAGAATGTTAACATTTATTTCTCTCTCGGGTGTCATAATTTCTGATGCTCTACCTTCATTTTTACTCCTTATTCTACTAATGTCCTCATCATTAACTTTTTAGAAAATGGAGGCAAAATGTACATTTAATATGTGGATCAGATCTAGATTGATGTTAATCTCTATTAAATCAAATCTATATTAAATAATAAATTCTGTATTTACAGCACTGTAACTTTTTTTGTTCCCCCTGCTTCTTTATTTTTATTGTTTGTAAAGATTTCTTCCTGATTCAATGGTAAATGAAAAGTTGAGCTCAAGAAATCTCAGCTGTTTCCTTTCTACATCCTGTAAGTTCTGAGGAACAGTGCTCTCTCTTTGCTCTTGGTAGATTTGCACGTGTACAAAAGCAGCTGATTCACTGAAGGAGGCCCATAAGCTTTTTTTTTTTTTTCTTGCTTGCAATGTGAACCCTAAATAGTGCCTGCCCTTTGATTTAAAGTAATTCCTTGCTTTCTATGTTTTAAAAGCTCTGCATTCCTGAATTCATTCTGTGTGGTTTCTGTAGTTCCTTTCTAAAATCCCAAACATTAGTCATAGGCAGACCTGTTGTCTGTCTAGCGGTTTGATAAAGACTGATTCAGCTCATGATCAATCAATCCAAGATTATTTTTTTTTCTGAAAAGCTGTTCTGCAAGACCTTATTTCTTGCTAAACCTATGTCCAAAACAGTGTTAATTTTCATTGGTTCACTGAGTATTTATTAAAAAAATCTGTCTTTTAGCAAGTTCAAGACTACCTAAGCCTTCATCTCTTAGTGATGGCATTTATATTGCATCCAAGTTTGAGAGATTAGTCTCCCACATTCGCAGTCTTTATTTCTCATAATGTTACAGAGATTTCTCTTCATATTCTATCCCAAGCTTAGTGATTCTGTAACAGAACTCCAAAGCTCCCTCTTCCAGGGCTTTTCAACTTTGATCCAATAGAGAGTGTGATTTTTTCACTACAGGATTAGTTTTCAACCTACGGTCCACAGGTCCAGGGAATTCCACTGTCTACTTTAGGGCGAGTAGAAGGTAATTAAGAAAGGCAAGTTTAGTGTCAATAGGCTGAAATACCTATATTCTGTCTAGACAGCTTCATGCCTCCCTATTAATTGTCATACATTTCTGTAACATGCAGAGCTGCCCAGTCACCTCCAGTCTTATTTCCATCCTTCTTGAATAACTGAAAGGCTTAGCTCTTTTACTCAAATTGCAAATAATTTTTCTGTTTGTTTCCATTCCTGCAATAGCCAGTTAAATTTTATGCTTAATGTTAAGCTTGCTAGAACTAGTCGAACATGTTTTACTCAAAAAGTAATTCAGTGGAGAATAGACACTTTTTCCTTTTTCAAACCAAACTAGGAAATATTTGGGTTTTTTTGTAAGCTTTCAGCATTTTGTCCAATACTCCAAAATACAGGTTGGAACCAACATATTATAATACTAAAACCTGAGTGTTTTCTACTTTTTGTTTCTTCCTCAGAAGAATAAAATATTTGATTTAAAATTAAAGTAGTTCTAATGTAAATATTTTTGTGTTGGGCAATACATTTCTGAAGTAGCTCCTGACCAAACCCTCCTTCAGAAGTTGTGCTTTGCTTCATTACCCGAACGCTAACGAGTCAACTGACATTAAATGCTTCTGACAAAGTCAGTTGTTCTTGAGGAGAAAAAACTAAACAAAAATACAAAAGGCTGCAAAGTATCAAAATCTTCTCTGTGACAGCTGTGCTTTTAAAGTTTAGGGAACAATAACATAGCTGAGGTTAGAAAATTATAATAATTAACAGGAAAAAAAAGAGCAACAATCCTTCAAGCAGCCAGAACTAATTAGTGAAGACATTTTAAAATCCTGTTATTGAAGAGGCTGGATTTAGAATAAATGTCGCTTCCTTTCCCCCCATGAAGAGACAAAATTTCACCTGTCGTGCTTTATTAGGATTATCATGAGTATATGGCTGCTGAGCCATCAGGCAGGACTGCAATAACTCTGAGTACACTGGTCAGCAATTACTGCCAGCATCCAAGTATGAAAAGCTGAGTAGTGAGAACTGCCTGTTTCACTGGATATTTTCTTTCCATGTGATTTGCTACCCTAGGTGCTATAAAGCACCTTGTTCTCAGAATTTTCCATGGTGTTCCAAGGACATCTTGTCACTCTCCCCAAGGACAAACAAATAATTTCACGCCCAAAAAACCCAATGAGTGGAACTGGGTGGAAAAGACAGTTTTCTACTGTCTGATGTAATCTACAGGTAGATTCCTAGACATAAAATAATCAACAGGATTCTCAGGAAATGGAACATTTTTAGAACTCAATGTTTATCCTAATATTTTAATATTATGATGTTAATATTTACAAATACTCCTATTGAGCAACTGACGTCACTAGTGTTATTTTAAAGTTAATATTAAATAAACTACTATTTTACAACCACGGATTAACTGCTAATGATCTAACGCTTGCTTTCTGTTGTAGGACCCAGGTGTTTCACTTTCAGATCTTCTTGACTGATGATAACTTTCTATATTTGTTCTTCTTCTGTCTGGAACCATAATTGACTTTTAAGTGTATTTTGCAAAAGATTTGCTCAAGAAATGGAAGATTAATGGCCATGAGCCCAAGTGAGTTATTCCACCTTTTTTCCTTACAGATTCTAATCTTGATATAATGTATAACTTGAACATTAGTTTTAGGTGCCTGATCAGCAGAAATATTAATGCACGGTGCTAATACTTTGGCTTTATAAGTTCTTTCTAGTGTAGAGAGAAAGAGGTATCTGTATTTAGTCTTTCGTAAAACTGAAAATAGCATTCCTCATTTGCAGGTGGGAAAATGATGTGCAAAAATTTATCAATTGCCAAATGATACATTTGAATCTTACCTAAAAATACAATGTCTTATCCTATTTTTATGAAGATGAGACAATATTTCTTTATTTATTATTAGGGCTCTCTATTATTATTAGAGCTACAAGGATGATTAGGGGACCGGAGTATCTCTCATATGAGGAAAGGCTGAGAGAGTTGGGTCTGTTTAATCTGGAGAAGAGCAGACTGAGAGGCGATCTCATCAATACCTCTAAAGACCTAAAGGGTGGGTGTCTAGAGGAAGGGGCCAGACTTTTCTCAGTGGTGCCCAGTGACAGGACAAGGGGCAATGGGCACAAACTGGAACACAGGAAGTTCCACCTGAACATGAGAAAAGACTTCTTCACTCTGAGGGTGGCCGAGCACTGGAACAGGCTGCCCAGAGAGGTTGTGGAGTCTCCTTCTCTGGAGATATTCAAAACCTGCCTGGATGTGATCCTGTGCAACCTGCTCTGGGTGATCCTGCTCTAGCAGAGGGTTGGACTTGATGATCTCAGGAGGTCCCTTCCAACCCCTACCAGTCTGTGATTCTGTGATTTGTCCTGACTAGCAATTTTCAGGTGCCATTTTTATAAAATCCCGTGTAAGAACTGTAAAAAGTGTATGTTTGCACAAGGAAATTGTGAATTGATATCAGGGTGTCAATGAATCGAAACACGACCATATTTAAAAGCTTTCTTTAAAAATAAAAGTGAATGTCTGACTTCAATGCAATATTTAGAATATCTAGGTGAAGTTTTCAAAAGTGCAATGTGATTGTTCACATTGAAAATAACATTAGCTATCAGCTATTGCAGTATTATATATTAGTATTAGCTATTTGCTACAAGATGTTCATCAATATGAGAGAGTTATTCTGAAATTACTTACCTGTTTTAGGGGATCTCTTCTATAGTGATTTGACAGTTGAATTCCTCTGCAATTCAAACAAAAAGGAGCCAAAGACTAGAAGGTGAGCTGGTCCGCAGTAGCAATCATTTATTAGAAAATACTTGCAGATTTTGAGATGAGAGAAAGTTTCACATCTTGACATTATGACAAATGAAATAACTTAACATGGCTGTCTGGCTTGCAGAAAACTTTCTGTTTTCTGAGGTCATTGATACCAGTTGGTTTAATCAAGAGGAGCAGGAAACCTCATGCTAATAAGTTCACTGCTTGCTGTAGCTGTTTACTGGTTTGTTGGGGTTTTTTTACACCCAAGATTATGTGCTGATGTGCAAGGCTCATTGCTGGAATGACTGTACTTAGGATAAGAAACAAGTTCAGTAACTTGTCTTCTAAAGAAAATGTGTTTTAAGAACTGGCATTCAGATAAGTTTCAGTTCATGTCTCAGAAGTAGTCAGAAATAGAACCATCACTCCAGATCCTGATAACTATCTCTGCACAGTGTCAGGAGAGGTATTGCATATATGTAGGATTTTATAGGCCCTTAAATGAGACTGAAATATGTTAAAGAGAGAGCTAGTGTTTCTCTTGAGTTTATTTTTGGGAGGAGGAGGGAAAGACAGTTTTCTAGCACTTAGTATACATTCTAGTTTTCCTTTTAGCAACTGCTCTCTTTCCCTAGATATCCCATGATGAGACCTTTATACCCGTGCATGTTGAAAGAGTTTAAATATCTCCAGCATGCATATGGGCAAAATGTGTCCTTTGGGGTCAATTATAATTAAGGCTGGGGTAAATGGTGTGAAGTGTTTTCAACTGTTAAATGAATTTGTTTCGAACAAGCTTTCTCTTCCTTTTCAACTCTCCTTGCTCTCAGATAGTCTGACAAGCCCAAACGTTCACAGAATGCAAACCCCAAGGTTTCATGCGCTGCGGGAAGGAGACACATTTTACTTTCAGTTACACAACAGTAGTTCAATTTGCCTGTAAACTCATCCCGTCGGCAGAGTATGCAAACATCCTGCAATGTAGCTGACCAACTGCAGCTAAACACAGCTTGGATTTTTACTATTTCAGTTAAAGGATGAGGTCAATATTTTATTAGATATCAATCAAATCTGAGTATTAAATTCAAACAAATGGTAGCCTGCTGGTAGTTTGTCCTGAGCACCCACTGTATCAGTATCACTGAACAAACTGTTTTGTGAGAATATTTCAGTGAGCTCTTTGCAAAGTACAGGAATGTTCAAAGCTTTCCTGCCCTTGACTGATACAAGATAGCCTGAATTTCTGGCTTCATATGGTATTACTCCACAGTAAGTTTGATGCAGATGATGGCAGACCTCAGACATACATAGCTCTGAAGTTACTGTACACCCATATTGCAACACTAGTGTATTGTGGAGGCTTCAGACTAACTCCAGAGAAGGATTTGTGAAAGCTTTGAAGCAGTATTTTTGTAATTCACTGTTAGATCCTAGTGGAGTGTGCGACAGCCTCAAAATAACTTTCGCAGTGCTGAGAGCTGCTTGGTTTTTGGTTCAGCTGGAGCTTCTCCAGACTGTCTACTACCTCTATGGCAACTGGGAGCTACACTTGGAAAATATTCAGTGAACTGCAGACTGTTGTTGTTTTTTCTGCCAAAAAAGTCAAGATCTGTTGAAACCCTGACAGCTGTACCTTGTCATGGAGAAAATACTCTGAAGAAAAAACAATTGACCATTAATCTTGATAGTACATTACTGTCTAATGACTAGCTACATTTTATATATCAGTTTTTACCACGTAGATATTGCTGTCATAGTTTCCCTGAGCAACCACCAGGAGTTCATTTCTCTTTGCAAATATGTCTTGAAGCTTCATGTCTTGTCTCTTACTTTTAGTCCAAAATTACCACTGAATGTTACAGGAATCTATGGGGAATTTGTCTGAATAAGAAAAATAGTATGAAGATCCTTTTGAAAATAATATTGGACCTGAAACTACTAGGGAAATGATTGATGCCAAACAGCTGATTGACTATGATAAGAAAGACCTTGCAATGAGTATCAGTTGCATTTCAATGTCACTGTTAGCTTTCCTGTTAGCTTTCACACATTCACATGGTGTCTGAGACCAACTAATTTCATTAGTCTTTGGAGTTACCATTACTAAATACTGTTCTTTTCTATAAAAGTTTATTGAGAAATTTTCCTTTGACATAGCTTCATGCATACAGGTTAACTTGGCTGATTTTTCTGCAGCTACGGAAATTGAACCAATTTAATGATCCATATTGATAACCAACTGAATTCCTGTTATGTTCCTGCTTCTCTGAAGTGCACTGAGTCACAGAGAAAGTGTTACTCAGAAATACTGACGTGTCTTTGGAGTGAATGCTAGAAATATGAGCAAAAACCTTCACGCCAACAGAACTGTATTTGATTGTCAGATATGCAAAGAGGAGGGTAAGCAGATGCTACTGTCATTCCTGCTGGATTAAGAAAAGCTGTTGTAGGAAAAGGGTCACGTGAGCCCTATACATTTAGGGTCTAGATCTAGCAAAGTTCAACCTTTTGTAGTGTTTGAAAGATAATTTTCCATTCTACTTCTTTGCTCCTGCCTTCTTTTCTTTGCACTTATTCTTGGGTCTGCAGTTCTGCCCTTCCCTCATGCCAGCTTTGGTGCCTGTCAGACATTGGTGGCAGTGTCCTGGTTCTGGCTAGGACAGAATTAATTTTCCCTAGGAGCCAGGCCAGGTGAGCCAAGCTGGCCAGGGGACTATTGCATACCATGTGATGTCATGCTCCCCATAAAAGTGGGCTAGTCAGGGAGGGGCAGGTTCGGCGTGGCTCCGGGATGGGCTGAGCGTCCAGTCGGTCAGTCGTCGGATTGGTAAGTGGCTTTCTGTTATCACCCATTGCGAGTATTCCGTTACCAGTACCGTTGTTGTTGTTTCCCTCTCCCTTGCTGTCCCAGTGAACTGTCCTTATCCCAACCCACGGGGAAAGCCCAACAAATGCCAGGGCTGGTTCACCATGGATACAAGTGCACAGCAGTTGGGGTGGTGCCAGCTGGTGCTGGATATTAGTATTACCCAGTTCTACGGATTTTTTTTTCAGAATTAAGAGTGAGAAACAGTCTCCTTAAGTGCTTCCAATAGCCTAAGAACAGCTAAACACCTCTAATGGATGGCAGCAGCTCCATTCCTGAAGTCAGGGAATAAGTATAAATACTTATAGGATTTTTGGCTAGTTCTCCCTCCTCAGGTCTAGAGGCACGGAGCTGTTGCCTCAAATGAGGCAAACTCTCAATGAGTTTGAGAAATGCTGTTATCAAATAGAATACCTTTTCCAGTGACTGTCTAAGTATCTGATACTACAGCTGAGGCAGTTTCAGTTGAGTTCAGTCCTCAAAATAATGTGTAATATGATGGTATGCAATTAGGACTGTTAACTTTGATGTAGAAGGTAAGCCCCAGGAGGAAAAGTCAATGATAATGCCTAGTATTAAGATACATTGGTAAACAGATAATCCTGCAATTCGAATTCCTCTTCACGATACCAATACTGTCCATGCCAGAGAATATAATGACCCTCATACTTTTGACCCAAACAGTCAATTTTAGGAAGGCTTATGAGTTCTTCCCAAGAGGGAAATAAACTGGTAATGGAATCATATTTCTTTCACATAATCCTGATCATTTCAAAGAAAGAAAATTCTGTTCCCCTGAACACAGTGTGAACCAAACAGTGAAAAATAATTTCCTTTTTCACAGTTCAGAGCATCGTTCCAGCTGGTATTTTATCCAAATTTTTTCCTAGCTGTTTGGTATTTGAACGTTATGGCTTTCTTGTTGCTTTTTTTTCTTCGTAGCTATCTGTTTTCTGTGTCTCATGTTTTAGAGATCCTAGAGAGCACTCCTTTGTTTTCTAGATTGCTCATCCAGAAAGTTATTATCAGCTGAATTGTCTTCCACAGATAGAAAGTGAAACTGGCAAGAGCCTTTCAGCTCAGTAGTGAAAAAAAAATAAAAATCCCAGATAGTGAGTGCAGTCACAATTCAGTTTGGGAGAGAGTAAGGAGGTGAGCAAAGCCTTGGTCCCAGTCTTGCTGGTAGCTTAGGCACATATGAATGCAAGTATCTGATAAAGCAAGCAGAGATCCAAAGTCCTCAGCAGCCTGCCTGAAGACACTGAGTAAATGTGAATACAGTTCTCCTGACAGCAGAGAGATGTCTGTCATCTCAAGTTCCCAGTGGAAAAATGACAGTTTCTCGGCTATTTTTAGTGCTGTGGAAAACACATTTTTCATGAGGAGGATATTTTTTATCAGAGTATCATGCAGGCTGGGTATTCCTAGCCATTGATAGGGTTGGATAGTATTCAATAATGCTATCACAAAGCGGCTGCAGTTCAATCACAGTCATCATTCCTGTCTTGCACTTAGCCCTCTTCTCATGGCAGCTGTTTTCCTCCCTGTTCAGTCTGTTTTGTATTTCTTCTTCTCTCTAGGACAGAATTTGATCTGAGTTACATCCATGTCTGCCATTTTTCATGGACACTAAAAAAGGGACAAACTGAGTGATTGATAAATAGGCTTAATGTCACATGTGGAATGGATATAGCTCCTGTGTAGTAACAGCACTGAGCTTTCTTGTACTTGTCTTGGTATAATGATTGTGTCCTGGAAGAAACAAGTTGGTTTCTGAAAATTGCTGCAAGTTCTTGCCTGTTCCCAACATCCTGTAGGTGGGATGAAAATGTTGAAAAGAACCTCTGTTGACTGTCTTGGGATTTTGTAAGCAGGGAAAAGAGGTTGGAGATGAATGGAGTAGCTGAGACATTTCAGAATGCCCTTTCTAGTAATTCTGCTCTTGGTTGGTTTCCAACATCCTCTCAATAGCCTCTGTGACTGTTTTGGGGAAAACTCTGCATAAATTGGTTGGAGCATGCCTACTGACAATGGTGTCCTTAGGTGTCCAATGCAGTCCTTTGTCTTTTCGGTTTGTAAGGAGCTTTGAGGATCTCTCTCATTCTAGACAGATTCTTTAGAGAACTTAACTACTAAGCTCTTTAAAAATCTCTGCTGGGCACATGCAAGTGACAGGGTTTTTTTGAAGCTGTAGAACCTGGCCACATGTGGATGAACTCAAATCTTGCAAAAGGTAGACAGTGATGAATGGTGACCCCCAAGTAAATTTGAAGCTCCCTCTTGAAGTTTAAGAAGTGCTAGAATTTATTAGAGCAACAGCCAAACTAATACTTTTTTAGGTGGACCTCCCTCACTGTCCCCCAAGCTCTCTCAAGTGTTTACAGAGTTGTTTATTTAGCGACATCTAACCAAGATTGCTGAATATTAAAAACAAAAGTCCCCCAAATCCACTAGTCTGTACAGACACCCAGCATGGAAAATTTCAGACAAAATGATAATGCCAGTGAAAGTTATGAAAATAAAGACAGGGAATTTTGCTGTCCTAATGCTTTCTGTGCCACCTGTGAAGAGCTTCATGCTGCAGGAACCAGTACAAATAGGAATTGATACATACAGATGGTGGAAGGAGCTACTTTCAGTCTGATCCTGTCTACTGTCACAACTCTCAGCAAGCTTTGTTATCTTTATACTGCCAAATCATTTTCTTTTGATACGCACAAACCAAAAAATCCCCAGAAGCTAAACCCCAAGTAATCTAGAGACTGAATAATGTTCTTTCCAAATGTGTGCAGCTTTCAAATAATTTCAAGACTACAGCATTTATTACAGGAACTTTTTATAACAGATGGCAGAGAACTGAGGGAAGATTTTCATCCAGATATTCCTTCCTGTTGAAATGATTCAGTCTTCTCTCCCTTACTTTTTGGCTCTCATTAAATAAACTTGATGATAAGATCCAGCTCTCCAACCCAGGAGATCCCAAGCTCTGCCGGTTTATTCAAGCGCCACAAGAAGTGTCAGCAACAACTGTGGGGATTTTGGCAGCGTTAGCAGCTCTGTGCCAGGCCAAGAGTATGAGACTATCACAGTCCACTCCTCTTCCTCCTTCCCCATGGCTAAAAGCAGGTTTCTAAACCTTTCTTCTCCCCAATTACCACGCTATCCCCAAACTGAAAACCACAATCTCATGGCCACAGATATGCCCTTTGGGCCACAAAACCTGTCATCCCTACTGCCAATCCCTTTAACCCTTCCGTCTATCCTGCTTGGTTTGACGGTGGCACCCAGCTCAGAGGTGGCTCCAGATGTGCAGAGACATCACCTCTGGGGTGAATCGCCTCATAGGGACGTTAGGCATTGCAGCCACGGAACCCTTGGAAGTGCTTTGGATTGGTGGTATGCACATGTGGTTTGGGAATCCCTACTGGAAACAAAACTCTCAATGGCAATTATTTTACACTGATGTAAAACAATTTTAACTTGGCCTGTGTAAAATTTCATAGGCCAAGAAGGGAAATATTTGATGCATGCAGAAGGAATGGTAAAGACAGCAATAAATATTAAACATGTCTAGAGTTGCTTCATAACTGTGTGTTTAAATTGTTTTCTCAATGCAACATGTCAATACTCAAAAAGCCAGCAAGCTCTTTTAGCTGGCTGGCTTTAAGTGGAGCAATAGTGGAAAAAAAAAAATTCTGGAGACCTAGTTGCAGTATTTTGTGTTCTTTTTTTGTGACTGAAAACAAAGATGAAAGCTGTGCATATCCTGGTTTTGTACTATCCGATTCTATATTGTAGATGTAGTTTTATCGTTGATGCTTTTTATCAAGTTTTTACCCTTATGAACTAAAATATATGTACTTACATTTACTACAGATTTTTGTTGCCTTGAAAAGATATACCTGTATTGAAGGAAGTTGCAGCTTTTGGGCTTAGTTACGACGTTCTCAGTAGTACAACGACCTGGAGAATTAGCTGACTGTTAACTCATATCCATTTTCCAAGTGTTGATTTACTTCTTTACTTGCTCAAGAAACCTGAGATTAATCTACTTTTCAAAAAACTCAATACAGAATATCTGCATTTTGAGCAGGTGAACTAGGAAAGGTTTTATACGAGGATAAGAAAGGGAATATCGAATTGCCTCTAGGTGGCAGTGAGTCATTATTTCCTGACATTCACTAAACTGGCAGTTTCAGAGGCTTCCTTAGTTACTGTCTGAGCTTTGTTCAGTTTTCAAACCATTCTGCATGCATCTTGAAATCCTGAACACCATATTGCAGCAGCATATACATGGTTGCAAATCAGTTAGTCCTGGAAATATGGCCAAATGCACTATGTGGCATGCGTGCTGTCAATCAGCAGGTCTCTGATGCATGTTTTCGTGTGACCAGAGGGGACGCGGTCAGCCCAGTCTGTGTCTAGTGACTGCTGCACACACACACACACACACCCCCACTCCCCTCCCCGAGCTGAAGGACTGTGTAGCATACACATGGTGAGTTTAAATACTCTGGATATACAATGTGATGGACTGCACGTTTGTGAGAATTGTGATCGCTAGTAACATTGGTGGGCTCGCAGCAGATCTTCCTTTCCCCAGAAACCAATGCCTTCAAACTGGTTTTTCTTTACAGTTCTGCATCTTTTGTGTGCTGATGTGGCTGCACACTGGCACAAGTTGCTTTCAAGGTGTTTGTACAGCTGTTTGGGCTCGGTGCGGTGGTGGTATGTGTGATACTCCGTTCAGCTCAATGACTGCTCCTATCACTTGAGCAATAGGCCACCCTAAATGCTGCTAATAGAGATTGCAGGCCCTCTAGTAGGTCCTTGCTGGCTGACAGTATTAATTGTAATGTTGAGGAGATCGAGATTGGCTCTGCAATTGTAATTCAGGCTCTGATTTAACAATGTGTTTAAATCAATTACTTTTAGCATGTGCTTGTGTTGACTGCATTTTAGCAGCATAGTCACTAACTTTCTTATATCTCATCTAGGGAATGTTTTCAGTTTTAAGAAGGTCCTTAATTCCAACCTAGGAAAGTGCTTTTTGTGCATAAACAGAGGAAAGCACGTCATTACATGCTTTACAAATTGGGGTATATATCACCAGCTCTGATACTGTGGGTTAAGAACAAGAAGCACAATATTGAGCTGTATGGGTTCCACAATGTTCACCAGAAAAGTGTTTAAAAAATTGTTCTTGCCATGAGCAAAGCACATGTCCTTCTGAATATCATCAATTTCCTATTCTGGATAACAATGCAATTTTTTTTTCCTTTTTTTTTTGAAACGTGTGACAGTTTTAAACACTCTGTTCTGCTTGGCTAGGACTAACAAATACCCTTAACAGCTCATCAGTTAAAGGATAGTGTTAGAATCAGGGTGGGGCTCAATAGCCTGAGATTTGAAAGTGTCAGTAGAAATGTTTTGTGGATTGTGCCAAACAAAGTAAAATGTGGAATGAGTAAACAATTTTAAACTGACTGAGAAGCAAATGATATATTTGGTAGAGGTTTCCAACACATTTTGGCATTAAAATTTAAAATTACTCTGAATACATCCCTTTTAGAAAACACTGTTGTGATGAAAAACTTAGCAGCTTGATGGATGTGAATGAGTAAGTCTCATAAATTGAGATACTGCTACTGGGATTGCTGCATTAATAGGAATGAGATTATCATAGTATTAAATCATACAGCTATACATTTAAAAGTACGTACTGGGAATAAATGCATATTGTATAATATTTCTTTGTCTTCTGCTTTCAGCCCAGCGCTATCGCACTACATCACAAATATGAGCATTGGTAGATTCTGACAGTCTCACACAAGAAACAGTTTTCAGAGGCAGGTTTAATAAACGATTACATAATTGGCATTACTTAATGAACCACCATGATTCTTGCTCCTGATACTAATGGAAAAAAATAGGAGCTGGTGCAGAATTTTGTTACCAAAGAGGATGTACAAAATAATGTTAATGAAAGATTTTAGATAGAAGCCAGTGTTTCACTGGAACTTCACTTTGAAAGGAATTTTATCCATCTTTAAGGTAATTACCATTTTCAGGACATACTCTAATTCCATATTCACACTCTGATTTCATAAGGTTGTGTCTGAGTAGACAGAATTTTCTTAGGACTGAGCACAATAGTTTCAGAAAAGCTCAGGTCATAGGTTGTTTTCCCTTATAAACCTACTGTGATTTGAAGATGTTCCACATTTTGCTGTGAAGGACATCTCATTGGGACAGATATGATTCCATAATCAAATTCCTAAGTTCTTCAAGAAATTTCTGTAAAATCTGCTTGTTTTGATTAGTATTAGATTATGTTGCACCATTCCGAATAGGTTACATTTCTGTCTCAAATTATGAGGTATAATGCTGGTTTGCTGTGTGGGAGATTTTCAGAGGATGGCAGTGGCCTTGTGAATCTCCCAGGGAAGCCGTGAGCACACTGTCAGCTAGTGTTCCTGTGAGAGACACAGTCCTGCAAGGCTCCCTACATGCAGCTCAATTACAGCCAAAGTTTCTTTATAGAAATGCAGCTAACAGGAGTCTTAATGGCACCGAAAACTGTTCATTAGGTCACGCTCATGGGGTTTTTTCTTAACTTGACTTTATCCTAGTGTTGGCTGTCTCTGTGCCCAAGCTGTTCAATAGCATCTGAGCTATGAGCTTGGACCTTCTTAATGCTGTCCCCCAACTAAATAAGCGACAATACTTATTATAGCAAGTATTATTGAATTAATATATGCTTCTTTAAGGGTACAAGGTGAACTGATTTAAAAGAAGAAAAAATCCCCTGTGCATTTAAGCTGAAGCTTGTGAGAAGGATTTAAATAAGAACCTTCTCAGGAATCCCTTTCCACTCAATGGGATTATCAACCAAAGTTGACAAAATGCTTGTCAATGCTGCTTTAATTTAAGTATGCATTAATCTCTTTTGTTATTCTGATCTTTCCTTGTATGCACTTATGTGCACATCAATGGGTAGGTATTAGTGAAAAGTGAAGATATGGGAATGCTGCTTGCAATGTTTTCGGTTAGATGTATTGTCTTCAAAATAAGCTGTTTCAAGGATATGGGTTACTTCTGATGACATTTCAGTATTTCTGAAATTTCAGGGTTCCTTTGTTACTTTTGACTTGACAAAAATAAAGAGAATGGGAGGAAGAGAAATACTAAATAAGACCAAAACAACCCCCAAATTTGAACTCTTCTATTTGGACTATGGAGACTGGAACATATTGCAATAATACGTGGAAGGCTTTGATTTTGTCACAGTAAAGGACAAAAATTCATTTCAAAACTTAAGCTGATATGTAATGGAATTACCTACTTAAAACTAGCTTTAGTTATTTTTTACTTAAATTTGAGTCTGCATTTTGATGTTATTCCCCTCAATGTCAGTAACTGGGTACTTAGTGCTTCCATCAAGAGGTACTTTTTTTTTCTTTCTTTCTTTCTTTTCTGAGAATTAAGTAAAACTGGTAATTGGTGGTCAGTAGTTTCCTACCTTTAGTCCATTCAAATAGTTCTGTTGGAAGTCTGTGTTCCTGTCCCTTCATTGCTTGTTGTTCCTTACTTATTTGCAAAGCCTAGGTGCATAAGCAAACTCAACTGCTTCGTGTTACTTGTCTTTTTCCTTTGGTCTTTCTCAGACTGCTAAATGTGAATATTTATTTTTTAAAGAGTAAAGTAGAGGAGATAATTCTGAATTAAATAAATTTCAGATCCTTTTGGGTTTTGAGGGTGAGCAATGCAGCATTAGCCTGGTATTTTTCCAGTCAAAACATACTTATTTTCTTTCTGGCTAGAAAAGTCTGCGTTCAACTTTCCCTGAAGGAATGTTCATTCTTCCAAATTAATCCAAGTGAAGCAGATATTACGAGGTCACTTGAAGTTGTAAGATTTTGACACTTATTTAAACTAAATCAGGATCTCAGGTATGGCCTCAAGTCCCATTGTGTAGCCTAAAATCAATGTTGTTATAAGAACAGTCTTTCCATCTTTTTTCTGTTTATTATAAACTGAACACATTACTGGTGAAATAGCATAATTATGTATGTAATCCTCCATTTTTTACATTATCACCCTAATATGAGGAGAAAAGAAGATATTTCATATTATGTGATAAGCAAATAATGATAGTATTCCCAAGTTTATTCACCTGTATTGTGTCTGTGTTATGTGAGCTTACTGGTGGCCAGACACGACGGCACACCCAATTAGCAGATTTGCATCTGGTTATTGCCTTGCCGTATGTATCCCTCTTTGTACCACAGCTGAGACATAAATGGATCCCTTCTGGATTTGTGAAAGAAAACAGCTTTACCATATAAACCAAATCTATCTTCCTACTAGTAGCTAACAAAGAAGCTGTTCTGCAAGGATTGTCTCAAGTGAATGTTGCATTTTGATTTCACTATTTGAATTGCTCAGTAATGTTCCTTCAAAAGTATCTGTGCATGTTCACTTCCTAGCTACCACCCTGGGCATCTGGCTGTGCTACAACTGATTATTTGTAAGGAAATCTCCAATGAATAAATTACCAGAAATACTACTATTATGGAAAGGAAAAATACAACCCTTATATTCTCCTTCAACATTTATATTCTGCTGTGAGTCTTGAGACTGCCATTGTAAAATCAGGATGAGAGTCTAGGTAAGAATCTGGAGTGAGAGTCAGGTTAATTAGCAATACTTTCCTTCCATAGTTATAAAGAATCCAGCTGACAATATGGATATGCAAAAAACCACAGAAAAAGCTCTGGAATTCATCCCTTGTAAATTGACATTAGAAAAACCTAAATGTTTTACATCAGTGAATTTTTTTTTGTTACAAGTTGATCTGTGATGACTGGACATGTAGGATTTTGGCCTATAACCTCATGGTGGTGCAGTTAAAAGTCTTTATTTAAACCGCGTCACATCTCACATTTATTTGAAATATATTTAAAATTGTGTGTGTTCATGCCTTTCAGGTACATCTACTATCACAGAGGCTGAGAAGCAGGATAAATTAGCCCTTACTGAGCATAGTGCTGACAAGCTAGACTGATCATTTAAAAATTAATTTAGGTATTTCTATATTGCAGGGAAATTGCCAAAGCTTACTGAGCAGGAATTAAAGCCTGTCTTTCTTCCTTCCTCTTCTTCATTGGCAACAGCTGCTTCAGTAGCTCTGACTCAGTCTTATGACTGACTGCAGCTCCCCTCCTGCCTCCCCTCTGCCGGCAGCTGACTTGGGCTGTCTCAGCCCTGGATAGTCTTTGTTCTCATTTTGCACTCTTTACAGTTCCTTTCTGTTTTTTTTTTTATTCCTCACCTAGTGGAAGAGACAAATGCAACCTCAAGTTACATGTGTAAGCATAGGGCAGATATTTCTCACTACTGCTGAGTTTTCCAGAGTAGCTCCAGGTGTTGCATGTCCAGCTTGCATTGCCCTTGGTACCCACGCTCCCATACATACATACATACATACATACATATATACAGCATCCTTTGAATACGCCACTGGGAATTTATATGCTCATCTAGTAGACTGTAGCCAACAAATCCCTGAAGGACCATTTCTCGCTGACAGAGGGTGCAGCCCATATCAGACTTCTCCAGTGGTAAAGGTGTTCCCATTCAAACACCTGCCTGCCTGCCTCAGTTCGATGGTCCCTCAATCACTGCGATTCAGTGCGGAGTCATGCTGCAGAGCAATCTGATTTAAACAACAATGAACAACTCACACCATTAAGTCGTCTCACTGCATAATGGCAGGTGCATGACTTGGGCCTGGAGAGAGCAGGTGTTTTCTTAAAATTGCTTTGGTCTTGGGGAAATTACAATGTAGGACCGTATCCTAAGATGTTTCTGAGGGTAAAAAGACTGCCTGTGATTGCTGTAGAGAAAGGTGCTAGGAATAAGTTAAATTCTCTCTCTACCCCAATATGTAAAGGTAATATATTATTTCAGGAGAAACTTGAGAACTTTTTATTTGAATTATGCCAAAGTATCCTGGCCTGACAGGTGTTTTTATTAATATATTTCTGGTGTTGGGGAATAAAATCAGATTACCTAAAGATTTTTCTGTTTGCTAGATCTGGTTAGAATGACGATAACACAGACTCTATGCAAGAAACATTGTGATGATGACATAATATATGTCTGAAATGATGTAGTGTTTTCACAAATCACAAGATGAAGGGATAGCTTATCTTCAGATTTTAGCACTTCCTACTGCAGTATGAATTACATTGTATAATCTCTACTTCCATTCTGAAAATTGTCTGCAGTCACATATATTCAATTTAGGGGAAAAGCACATAAAGTAAATTAGGTTAAAAGAACTCCCAACTCTGCATTTTGTAATGCTGATTTAATAGAACGCAGCCCAAAAAGAATTCAATAATGTTAGGGCATAAATGTTAACATTATGTATAAATAAATGTCAGGCATAAGTTTTCTTCTAAATTTGCCTTAAGAAGTGAGTTAGGATGGATGTCCCTTGTGACTATAAATACAGAATATCTGACAAAGACCTGGCAAACAAGAAGTTTATCAGAAAGCAGATGATAGGTAATTATGTAAAATTCAGCACAGATCTCCCTTGAGAATTCCATGCGCACCCACCCCCCCCCCCCAACTTGGGGCAGCTGAGATTGGTTGCAGTGAGCAACACTTTTGGTCCCGCTGGAGGCAGAGGGCTGGGCACTGGAGAAAGGCTACATCTGGGAAGTTTCTGAGGAGCATGGGGAAAGCTCAGTAAAGAAACTCGGGGGAAAAGAAAGACCAGATGGTGCATGAGGTCCATCACAAGACCTATGATTAACCTGACTACCAGATTCAGAAATTGAAGATTTCTGTGTTGAAGTAAAGGTTTCATTTTTTATTCTAATAAGATACATGAAGAAGTTAGAGGTTACAGTTACTTGATACAAGCCAGAGAGACCTCTTATGTGTTAATTTTCCCTCTCTCTCCTTCATTTTCAGAGTTTTAATGTGGTGACATTTTTGAGATGATTATGAGGTATAAAAACATAAAGAACTCATTTAACCATTAAATGTGAGAGACTGGTACACTGTGATTTTCTGATTGAATGATGATAATTAGTGTACAGGAGACAGTTTTGACAATAGTCTGGTAAACAGAAAAGTATATTATTGTTCATTATCTCATGAATTGAAGGTACTTGTTAACTGTAGCTCACATTTTCTCTGTGAATTAATGTTTAGCTAGACTTAACCAAATATATGTTCTGGCTACAGTTATTGTATCAGGCAAATATGCTTTTAAATTACAGTAAACCAAGATGAATAGAAAGATCAATAATTTAATTTTCAGGTGTCTTAAAGATGTCTGTGAAATATATGTTCTGGCATCTCCTGGATCTGATTTGTATTTTGGGTGATTTTAGGGAAGAGAAGAGCACATAGTGATACCAATTACTCTATCCAATAATAAATTAACATATGGAGATCTAGTTTTGTGAAGGATGTCTGCTTTTGAGGTCGTGGAAGCTAAACTCTGATCATTTCATATTCACAGAATACATCCTCTTAGGTTTGTGGTCAAACCCATCAGTAAAAATTGTAGTGTTTATGCTCTTTATACATAGTGGTGATATCTTCTGCTGCAGATTTCGTTGTGGGAGCAGGAGGAGAGAGAGCCGTCCTTCAGGGGAGAGAGGAGCCGGGGACAAGGGTCAGCACCATGGGTGCAGTCAGCACTGTTCAAATCACTGCTTTTGGCAGTTGGACACCAGGGATTCTGATATCGGCTCTGGGAGGTGCAGCCTCTCCCCTGCCCTGCTGACTCTGCACAGTATTTCTAGATGGCATTAATAGACCAAAAAAGAAAAAAAATTATAATGGTAAGTTTGTCCAAGTTCACAACTGTCCTGTTTTCATAGACATGCCACTTGATTCTCACGAGAAAGGGAAAGTTGAAGGGTGGGTGGTGATGGAGTGGGTGACCTGATAGCTGGCTGGTGGAAAGCTTAAGAACACCTATAAAAATGTCTGCTCCTGAGCGCTGCTCACATCTGTGAAATTTTTAGGAGATATTCCAAATGAGCTGAGTGTGAAATATGATTCTGAGGTGATTCAGATTTTGTGGACCGCAGCAAAAAATGGCCAATAAAATGGTAATAATAGTAAGAAAGAAAGTTAGGAAATGGTTGTTAAAAGCATAACTCAACCCAAAAAGTAGTTCTTACAAAATCATAATTGTCTCGTACATGGTTTTCAGCTGTAATATCTCTGAATAACTTACTCCAAATATTTTTAATATACTGAAATAAATAAATTATTTCATTATAACCTTGACTTTTTTATTTTTCCAAACCTGTGGCTGTTATTAGGCTAACGGAATAAAAATGGAAATTTTGTGGTAGACTACACATTGTTCTAATTTCATTGCCAACCACTCCTAAAAGGAGCCCAATAGAAATTGAAAGAGGGTTTGATAGATACCTGGATTTATCTACGCAGTGAACCAGGCATGTGTGTGTTCAATTCTATTAATTTTCATGTGAAATACTTGATATATTTAATTTTTTAATTTATAATTACTATGCTTTGTTGTATAGTGAGGAAATGGCGTGCTGAGATTATTCTTTCCTTCATTTGTAGCACTGCAGATGTTGTAGGGAATATAGATAGGAAAGAAATTCTTAGAAAATCCCATGGATCCTACTTAGGGAGATTTGGTTGGTAAATCTTAAAGGTCCCTTATATACAGAGTGCAATTACCTGGAATGTCAGAGCTTACCTGCCTTTAGCTCCTATGGGAGGTTTAAATTTCGTACCATTTCATGGTACGTTTTTTTCTTTTGATCAGGCTAAACATCCAGGCAGCTCTTTCTGTGTCCAACTACTGCTTGAATTTCTGAAGTTGTGAACACCATATGATTTGCAAACCATGTTTTAAAAAAAAATATATGCTTTTAGAGTAATTTTGTTAGGTGCATTCAGCAGCAGGCAAGGCACCCGACTTGATAATGTTACTGATACTTTTATTGTGTTTTAGAGCTTGGCAAGCCCATGCGTATGTCTGCCAGTTGGGCTTACAGACTAGCTTGTTTAAAGAACAGTTACACGTAGGAAAAATTCACACTTCTTTCTAAATATTTAGCTGTATTTTCTACAAATAGCAAGCTTTTTATTATGAGTAGCAAGTATAAAATGAAAGAGGCTAATTCTTTCTCGTTGCATTAGCCTTTCGCTAATGCAAACAGTTTTGCAGCGGGTGGATCTTTCACACAGCAGTGGGAAAGTGAAAAATTTTTCTTTGGCTGGAAAATATCATTATAAGATTAGAAAATATTGGCAGGAGCAGGTGTTACACCTGACAGTGTTTATAAAACTAAGTTGTGGGGGTTTTGTTTGTTTGTTTGTGTTTGGGGGGTGGAAGCAGAACTTCGGATTCTTAATATTTCAAGTTGGCAGCATCCTGTTAGATTGCTTTGTGAGAGCTGGGAGTGTGCTGGCTGATGAATGCATACTCTGTAGTGTATGATACCATGCATATAAAATGGTTTATTGAGCAAAATAAACAATTCTCTGCAGTCTCTGACAGACAATTCTATATTCCTCTGCAGTCTCATAACTGGCAGTTATGACCAGTCAAGTCTACCTGCGCATTTGCAATGGTTTCTCTCTGTTTCATATAATTTAACCCTAAATACCTCTTTAGTAGTGCATACCTGTCATTTTTGTTAGTTGGAATTTTTTGATACTCTTAGTCATACAGTATTTTTCTGCTACCTCAGACCAAAATAATGATTTATTTTTGACAATGTAGACATACAATGTATTTTAAAATAATATTTAACTGGAAAGCTTAGGCTTTCTTAGGCCTGCAGCTTATCTTTCTAATATCTCATGTGAAGCTGTTCTTACTTCCTAATTAGAATACATATAATTTTTCTAGCCATTATTTTCAGTTAACATAGGGGGAGGACTCTGTGTGTGCTGTTTGTTTGGTGCTTTTAAAGGAACAAAATTTTTGCAATTTATTTTCATCATCCAATTTTCCTGTTTTCTAAATGGAAAAGTGGCACTTGCAGCCACACAGGGGCCCTAACTATTTCAGAAGTTTTACTCTGACACAAGAATTTACTTTGCACCTGCTAAGTACAGGGTTTTATTCAATCCTTGCAACTGATTTTGAGTCTTTGATTTGCTTGTGCCAAAATGCATAGGAGGAAAAAGTGGAGATAGCAGAGCCATTATAACTTCATCCACTATGTCAAACCAACTTCAAAAATTTAAACTGGTCTTGTTTTTCTGGTGCGCCGTTTCTAACAGGACAAGATTTCTGCACTCGGAGAGACTCTTCCAGCATCCTTCATTAGTACTAAGTATATTGAAGTGAATAGAATCTGTACCGCAATGATAGCCATGCAGTTCTGTGCTCATTGTCTTTGAAATCTGAACAGTGTCAATATTCAGCTATAGATGGGAGGCTGATCAAAATCAAGCTAGTCTTTTTAAAGTAGCCAGTACAAACAATATATCTGGTCTGCTGACACCTACTTGGGAATTTTGTGTTAATGAAGAAAATTCAGAAGTTAGGAAGAGGTGCACGAGGCTGAGTGTGTTCAAGCTGCTGCGATGCTGCTGCTGCTGCACCTTCAGCATTCCTGAAAGGAGAAAACTCTTCAAAAGGCTTATCTTATGACTGGTGGATTTCAAAACACTTTGCTAGAGGGAAAAGTGAGCTTATTCCCAATCTTCAGCAAGGTAATTCATAATCAGGCAATTTCATTGCTTTGTAAATGACTTCTTTACAAAAGCCCGTGCAAAAGGTCATCGAGTTAGAGAAAGCCAGAGTCTGTGCTGAAGAGGAACATTGTGCAGAAGGGCAGACAAAGTGATGTATTTTCCCCTGTTATCTTTGAGGTAGCTGTGTAATGATATCCTGGGTTGGTGTCAACATGAAAATGCCAGCAGGAGGCTGGGTCACTGTTATGTTTGTTTTATTATATTTTTTTTTTTTAAATGGTGTTAGGAAGAAAAGGCTTCATACTGCAAATATTAAGTAACAGAGAAAGACAGCTTATTTATTGGTAAGTTTACAGTGCACTAGGCTTTTCCACCAGTGAGATATTAAAGTTTTATCATTTCCATTTGACAACCTTCTCAGCACCCTTGTGCATTAAATCCAGCTCTACTTCCCTAATAAAACTGTTAATTTATGACTATTGTGAACTTCTATAGCATGGATCAATATTGATTTTTCCTGAACCTGCTTCTCACTAGACTTGTTAAAATAAACAACCTGATTTTAGAAAAAATCTTTATATTTAAATTGATCAAGAAAGTGCTTGAGTCTTAATGCTGTAGTTTGAGAATTTGAAGACTCCTGTGAAGACTTAAACAGACTCAGGCTTGCCTAAGGCAAGTAATAGTTTTTTATGGTTTTCAGTCAAAGAATTCAGCATGAGGAGTAAGAACTTTCATTTATTCCAGTCACTAAGAGAACAATTAACTATTTGAGCAGCTCACAATTCTTGGCTCCCAAGGGCAGATTATTTAGACCCATTTGGGTCACGTTGGCACATAGGCCATGTGCGTGGAATCAGACTGTCATGGCACTGCAGAATCTGACACACTGGCTGCAGTTCATTTGCTACATGCAAGTGTCTAGGGCTATTAGAGATGCCCTCAGGGTATCCAGGACATCTGTGCAGAACTGGCAAATATGACACAAGACCAATGGGAGACCCATGGTCTTCTAGCAGGTCAGCTAGAAGCCCTAAAGCATCTGAAAGGGCACTAGATGTCTGTTTATAAGTAAGTGTATCAACCTCACCAGAGAGTTGGAGAATGAACTGCTCACTGTTCTTCTTGAAGCCCTGAGTGGATAGTGAGGGTGTTTTTGAAAATTTTGGTGCTATGCTGCTTCCCCCACTCTTCCCATTCCAAGTTTTCTAGTTATTATTGATCTGATCC
>VXBL01001164.1:1317752-1447392 GCA_013400195.1 Aramus guarauna | reverse complement strand
CCGATGTGGCATTTTGTCTTGGCGGATGTAAAGATATATATTTGGTTTGATCTAAACCATCAGTTTTCCTATTTTTGGCATTTGTAAAAATTCCCTAAATTCTGGAACATAGTTTTGTTTGTTTATTTAGTCATAAAACAGGAACCCTACCTATGACTGTAATTGAGTGCTCTGTGTTGTGTGTTTCAAACATAGTAATTTAAATAGGCAACCTCTATGATGCAGCTGTTGGATGTAGTCACGATCAACTGCTCAGAAGTGCAAGGTGAAACCACTGATCAGAAGCAGAAATTGAATTTATTGAAGGGAAAGTCACAAAGGGAAATTCAGACATGAGCTGGTACAGTGCAAGATCCTTTGTTGCATGGTAGAGTAATGGGTAAGCTTGCTCCAAACAGGGTCCCCGTCTTCCCTAGAATGAGTGGAGAAGGGAAGCCTAAAAATCCAAGGAAGAGCTGATGACTGTGTCTCCCTAAACTAATGGTTATTTCTGATCATAACCTACCGTTTTAGTGCATTTTCCATAACAGAACATGCACTGTAATTAGAAGCAGTTTTCAATGAGAATGCGTGAAAAGGAAATATTTTATTCCCTCTTCTTTGGGAGAATTTTTTTCTGACCATCATTAAAAGAAGTTACCCAGCCCTCATGATAGAGAATTTGGTGTACATATCTGCAAGCAGGATTTGCAATCAGCTGGCAAATCAGGGAGGACCTCACATGTGAATTCCACATGAACTGTTGCTTAGTAGAACTTTCCTGAATTCTAGTGTAGCTTTTT
This sequence comes from Aramus guarauna, assembly GCA_013400195.1. Classification (NCBI taxonomy): domain Eukaryota; kingdom Metazoa; phylum Chordata; class Aves; order Gruiformes; family Aramidae; genus Aramus; species Aramus guarauna. The sequence goes on along the minus strand of VXBL01001164.1, from coordinate 1,446,610 downwards.
CAATGTTACCTTGTGCCAACATACACCTGGAAAAATGTTGATTAATGCAAACTTTATGGTTTAATCTGTATGAGAATCAGTACCTCAGACTCAGAAATATGTGCAAACTCTGCTGTTCCAATACCCACAAATCTCAGACAAGTATCTCAATTGAAATTGTTGGGTGTTTGTTTCCTCTGAATCACTAAGTAGTAAGTGAGAGATTGTTGCAGAAATAAAATTGGTTTATTTTCAGTGACAAAGAAAGTGGGGAACGAGGCCATGGGGATTGTTCTAATCTCTCCTCTATGGTTATAGACAGGTTTTTTTCTCCTTCTTTTCTGTCCACCAGAAAAAAACAAGTGCTGTATTATCTCTTGTCCTGTAGTTTCCTGAATTAAGTGTGTCTTCTGTGGACCTCTCACAGGCAGATGCAATTAAATAAATAAATAAATAAATAAATAAAAAATTCTACTCTTGGGAATCACCTTTCACTTTATTTTGATTTTTAAGTGAAGGATATTACACTAATCAATGCAAAATAAGTAAAATGCTTACATGTGATATATCTAATAATCTGCAGGTAGAACAGATTTGTCTGAAATTCCCTCTGTTTTCTGTTTTCTGCTGTTCAAGAGCTGCACAAAACAAACATAATGACCCTGCAGTTAAGCTGTGTTTGCTTCTTTTTTAACCTCATCAGAGAAATGTGAGGATGCTGGAATGTATAAAGGGTTTCCTTTGCTTCACCTTCTTTCTTGTACATTTCCCAGCACACTTGTGCACCCCCTGTTGCCCTTTGCTTCCTACCATCTCTAGAGACTAGATTTGATAAAAAGAGTAACTTCAGCAATGAAATATTTATGATTGACAATTCTTTGTGCTGCCCTTCTTCAAAACTGAAAGCTTTTGTCTCAGCAGACGGAGGAATACAATTACCTCCTTAGAAGAGATTTTGCAAAGTGTTGGCCCTGTTTCAGTGCGGACGTTAATTCACATTAGTCTCAGTGGGAAAAAACAGGTCAGTAGCTATCCTGCCCCAAGGTAATGAGGAATAGGAAAGAGAGACAGTAAATATCTTTGGTAAATATGGCCTGAGAGTGATGGGAGGAAAAAAAAAAAGCACTTGTTGAAAATCTTAGTAAACTAAAAGTGTAAATGGTTCAAATTATTTTAGTGAATCTTAACAAAAATGATCTTAACTGTGAAAGAAATTGTATTGAAAGCATATTAATCAGTATTAGAAACAAATCTTCAGTATTTTCCAGTTCTAACAGTTGTATCTATGTTCTTTTATGGGAGAACTGCCCAAATTCTGACTTCTGAGAACTTGCATTTTCTGTAATTTTAGCCAAGGTTTACCTTTTGCGCACCAAAAAGTAAAGTATGAGTAGGTTATAACCACTATGATTGTTGACATGATTGTATGAGTTAAATATCTCAGTGATTTTTAAACCAATTTTCTTAGGTTGTCAGAAGCCTGACGGTTTGCCAGTCTACTCTACTGGAGCTGGTTTTGATATCTGCAAGGGAGAACTGAAATCCTTGCATTTTGGTCATTTAAGATAAATACAAATTATGTAAGAAATTTGTTTAGGTCTAAAAGGAACCATTTCCAAACTAATTTTAATTCCAAGGAATAGTTACTTTGTATTCTCAGAATATCCATTTTATATTCAGAGATACTCAACGTAAGTGCTTTAAAACTAGATAAAACAATGCCTTGATGCATTGCAAAGATGTGGAAATGCTGTTTTAAGCACAAAACTCACCTAACTCTTTACAGCGAGCCAGAAACAAAGCTCCATAAAGTATGTAATATGTTAAAGAAGTGTGCTTTTGGTATGGTGGGGATGTGTTGCACAGTCCTTGTTTTTACTGAAGAGTTGTGTTGTGATCCACAAGCAGATGGGATCCACAGGTCCTCTTTGTGCCAGGCACGATATAAGCCTGTAAAAAAAAGGTACAGTCCCTGGATGAAGTGTTCAGGCGTGCTAGGCTTTGCATTCGTGCTACTGGGACCTAAAAATCTCTTAAACTCTATGTTCATTTACATATGTTATCTGATAGTATGCGGAAGAGTCATCGAGTGAGCTGTTCATAATCTGTCAGACAAACTTGTGTATTATCATAGTGGTAGCATCTGCAATACCACTGAAATGCAAATAGCATCTGGGGAACTGTACTTGCTGTCTGACTGCCCTGTGAATGTTGTTGAGGGCAAACGCTATCTGAATCTTGGATCCTGGTTTGAGTTTGTGTTTTGTCTTCAGACTCTCTCAAAGTCTTTTTCTTAAGATACACACTGAGCATATATAACATAATCTACACAAAGTATGGCTGTAAATAGGACTGTACATATCTATCCTGCCCTTGGGAAATGTTTTTGCATGATCTTTGTTCTCTTAATTTAAAAGAATCCACAAAATTTTGGTACAAATATCTTTGGTAATGATGCTTAATGATTTCATACTGTATAAGATAAAAATAATGAGGCCACCTCAGGAACCACAGCATTAGCAGCAGAACTACAGCTTCTGTAGAGTTTGCACTTTCATTGTATTTATGAAGTGCCCTTGGTGATAATCTTTGAAAATTCATCTTCAGTTCTGTTTTCTTCAGCCATACATTGCTAGGGGCTGCAAACTAAGGTTTAGGATAATCACTGTTATCCTACACTTCTCTAATGATCAGTCCCTTCAAGTAAGAGAGCTTTTTCATACGGTGATAAAAAGTCTCAGGGTTGGTACAGTTTTTTATCACCATTATTGCAACACTCTCATTCTTTTTGTTTTTCCTGGTATAATTTTATGATTCTTACTTCACCTCAAATTTTGGCTTAATAGGACTTAATATGACTTGCACGTGACACGTGTTGTTGAGACTTTTCACATATGGTTAGACTGCCATGAATGCCTGCATGAAACAGCTCTTCATTCAAATTGCCCAGGATATAGTGCAGACAGAGTATCAGATCTACCAAAAATTGAGACACTGGCCTGATTTTGATCTCAATTAAAATGTGTGTTTGAAATTCGTGTCAGTGGCACTTATGTCAGATTTATATCCATGTAATTGAGAATGGTATCTGATTGTCTCTGGTTGGTCTGTCCCCTGAGTTTATCTTTACTTATCTCATGCATTACAAAGATTGGTCCTGTTGTCTTTTATATAACCTGTTAGATGCATGTTTTTTTGATCAAGTTATGTATGCCATCTTTGTGTCAGTCTTTACTGGGCCTACCATTGTTGTATCTTATCTTAAAACTTTTTGAATAAGTGGCAGTCATAGCAAGCAGCCCATTCAGATATGAGTACCTATATTCATCACATAGCAATTACTTATGAATGACTTTAAATATTTACTGTTGTTACCGTTTCCGTGTTCAAAAATATACTAAAGAGAAGTCAGAAGCCTTTGCAAAGCAAGGTAGTATTGAAAAGGAGTTCCTTAATGTTGAGTGCCTTGGATTAACATTTGTTTGCTGTCTGAGGGATAGGCAAGCTCTGAGGGCAAGGCTGCTCAGCAGTCCAGTCCTGGCTGCAAGTCTTTTGCTCTATGTGCTTTTGTGAATAATTCAGTCATGCTGCAAGAGGTTTTCAAAGAGGTATAAATGACCACTTTCCGTGATGCTTTTGTGAAGTCCATCTTTGGAGATGGGGTGGGCTATTCTAGGTCTTGAAAGATTCTGAACCATCTTTTCCTCTTCTGCCAAACTTGTTCTGGTATGCCACCATAGGCTTTGATTCATCCACTATGATCTTGCACACTTAACCTAAGTGCCCTAGTTACCATAGGTTACTGCTAAAAGCAACAGAGGGTGACAACACTTCCAGAATACAACTCAGTTAGCTGGAGATGTGAACTGTTTTCTGGACTGGTCGTTTTACCTCCATTGTATACAAGGAGCCCAGACTGACATGGTTCCTAATCTGAAATGTGTTGTGACCTCATGTCTCAGTGCTTTGCAGTAAAAAGAGGCTAATATGATATTTCTTCCTCATATACAAAGTGAAGCAAACACTTTAAAAGTTGTGGAGACATACATGTACCTAAGGTTGATAGGGCTATTTTCTTCAATTTTAAATCAAGTGCTGGAAGTCCATGCTTTCTAACTGCAAAGGAATTTGAGAAGAATATTTGAAGAATGTGAAATACTAAATAAATTATACTTTCTAGCATGTTATTTTTGTTACTTCTGTTTTGTGGGGAAAAAAAATAAAATAGAATATGCTATACTGTGAACACAGTGAAATAATACCAGAAAGGTCTCCACTACAGTGATTGTGCTTTGTGATGAAGAAAGTGCCAAATGGCTCAGTGCTCCTAGGTGTACATGAGTCACACTTCTGTTCATCTCATTTTGAAGTGAAATGCTCTGGAAATTGAGTATATGAGCAATGCTAGCTAGTCAGAAAGATACTGGTAGAATAAAGTAAGTTGCTTGAAATTAATTATTTGGGAAGTGCTTTGCAAAGCAGAACTGTAAAGGAGGTAAAACTTTCAGCTGGCTCATTAAAATGTGAGCACATTATATTCATCAGTGAATTAGTGATTAATGTCCCATTTTATTTTCATGTAAAGTACATTATCTGAAAAATAATGTACACCTATCTCCAAGATACATAGCCTTCAAGTGGTTCATCTGTGAAGGTGTAGTTTGGCTACTCATTTATTATGAATTTAATCTGTTTTTTACTTTGAACGTTGATTTCACTGTTTTGAGCTGCCTGGTATCCTGAAAGTTGTGTGTTTTCCAGCTAAACTTAGATCTGAATCCAACAGATTTGTCTTCTCTGTTTGACTACTCTTCCTCAAATGGATTTGTACAGATTAATTTTCAGTTCTCAGTGAATTTGTTCCTTCTGTCACTCTTCTAGATGTCCAAGGCTAAAAGTGTAAGTACACAGGGGTAAGATCTCTAATAGCACTGAAGTGCCTGAATGTTTGGATAGGTTCCTAGTGTGTTGTTTTAGGGAGAACTGAGTCACCTGGCTCCCTCAGTGATTTCAGGCACTGAATATCAAAATGCAAAACCAAATAAAAACCCCACCTATTATCCCACTATCCTCGTGTTATAGGCATCAAATCCCATTTTGAAATGTGATTTGGCCTCAAAGTCATTGGCATTTGTTGTATTCCAAACATCTACATAACTTCTCGGGTTCAATGTGTATTAAATGCCCTTGTAACCAGTCCCTCTCCAGCTTTCCTGTAGGTCCCTTTTATGTACTGGAAGGCTGCTATAACGTCTCCATGGAGCCTTCTCTTCTCCAGGCTGAACAACCCCAACTACCTCATCCTGTCCTCATAGGAGAGGTGCTACAGCCCTCTCATCATCTTCCTGGCCCTCCTCTGGACTCGCTCCAACAGCTCCATGTCCTCCTTCTGTTAGAGACCCCAGAGCTGGATGCAGTTCTCCAGGTAGGGTCTCACAAGAGTGGAGTAGAGGGGCACCAGCAGTGCTGGTCACACTGCTTTTGATGCTTCCCAGGATACAGTTGGATTTCTGGGCTGCAAGTGCACACTGCTGGCTCATGTTGAGCTTCTCGTCCACCAGCACCCCCAAGTCCTTCACCTCAGGGCTGCTCTCGATCCATTCTCTGCCCAGCCTGTATTTGTGCTTGACATTGTGCCGACCCACGTGCAGGACCTTGCACTTGGCCTTGTTGAATTTCATGAGGTTCGCATGGACCCACCTCTCAAGTCTGTCAAGGTCCCTCTGGATGGCATCCCTTCCCTCCAGCTTGTCAACTGCACCACACAGCTTGGTGTCATCAGCAAACTTGCTGAGGTTGCACTCAATCCCATTGTCTGTGTCGCCGACAAAGATGTTAAGAAGCAATGAATTGAAAACTGGTATTGACTTTTCAGAACACTTCAAGGGCTAGATCCCCTTGGGTTTCTGTCCCTCCTGCAACTGAACACTTCAGCCTTCAAAAATTTGTTTTGGCTTCTGAAGTAGGGATGTCATATCATTTTACAGCAGTGAGTGTTTCTTCCCACTTGTGGCAATGTGGAAATCACCACAGGGACCAAGATTGTTCATGTGTTCAGCAAGAAAAGCTGTATCCTGTTCATAAATCTCTAAGTCAAATCGGAAATAAAAGTCATGCAGCAAACCAGAAAATGAAATTCATTTTAAATCGAAACAAGGATCAGCAGATATAGCCTGGGATTTGGAAATGATTAAGTGTAAGATTCAGTTAAGAAGTTTCACTTCTCAAGAAAATATAAAGCAAACACTCTTATTCCTGACCTATAGATCTTTACTGTGTTCAGAATAATAAAATGACTGATCCAATCACATATTGATGCAGAAGATCTTGGAGCATTTTTACTGAGACATGAGTCAATAATAGATTTTTGCAGTTTGGGGTTTTCTGGTTAAATCATGTTTTAGCTTCAGCTCCTCTCCCCCTGAATTAAGTCCTACTGGTTAGTGTTGAAATGTGCTGATGGCTGTGTTTCATCTTATCTTTGCTTCCATTCATGGGAATCTTGGTGTAAATTGAGATTGCAGACCTGAAGGTCCAAGTGTTCTCACTTTATTTCTTGTCCCGTACAGTCACATTCAGCAGAGAAATTGAGATTCACAAGGAAATGTATTGAGTGAAGTATGTAAATCCAATGTCCTAAGTGGATAAAATTAGAAAACTAAATTAATGGTGTGACTAATTGATTCAATGTGTGCTTGCAGTTTTCAGCTTTGAATCCTAGAAAGATTTTTGAAGTCTGCTTAATCTTGTCTTCTAGGGACTCCTCCTTGCACCAACTATTAAACAGACTTTCCTTTCATTCGTCTTGTCTCTCTGTACTTGTTTTTGGGATTTGGATCGTGCTTTCCTCTACTGCAGCAAAGATGACTTTTTATAGATCTTACTTCTCCAAATTTAAAAGCCACGCTGCTGGTAATGTTGCTGTATCTTGACTAATGGTACAGATAACGCTGTCATATTTAGCTATTGTTTCTATTTACTTTGTTGGACTAAGGGAAACCGATACTACAATTTAGTATAGCCTGTGGGGTATGTTGAGGTGGGAGGAAAGGTATTCAGAGCACTGACATAAAACCATAAAATAACCCTATACTTACTGTGCAGAAATTATGCATCAGCATAAATTCCAATGGGAAATTTGAATCTGGAAAAATACATGACTGAGAGGGACTTTTGCCATTTCCAGGAGGGGATGGTCATAACTTTTGATGTGAAACATTGCTGCTTTTACCCCATAGAGGAATCTGTTACATTGGAGCACTCTGAGCCTGCTGCCAAAGATAGTAATACAGGAGTCAACTATTAATTCCCATCTTCACCTATCACTGGGCCTGTCCTCTGGCTAGCCCCTTCTCAGAAACAAAATAAGGGGTGGAGGTTAGATTTATAGGCATACACACACAGAGTGCATGGGGAAGCTTTTCCCATGGAGAGACAATTTTTTTGGGAGTGGTGTCAAGGCATTTTCACCTTTGGGAATATGAGACAAGAGTCCCTCCTGTACATAGGATCCCTATGCTTTTCCAAAATTTCTTCTTGCTCTCTGTCCTGTCTTTACTTTTCCTGTTGTGATGAATTCCCGTGACTGGAAACTACATTTTATCAGTTGCTGTGCCCCACTGAAGGGAAGTAGTGGACAGTTTTTAGTTCCTATTTCACCTAGATGGTTGGTGGGCAAAATTCTCCTTGCTTTGGCATTTTCCTGTGAATTGGAGCAAGGGATACTACTCTTGATTTGATATTATTTCCATTAAGCTTTGACAGATTTAAGACAGACTTACTGGAGCAGTGATCTCTGACTCTGAAGAAACCCTGTTCAAATCAGAGCTCTCCCTGACAGCATGATACATAGATTGGCAGATCTGTCAAAACTGGCTTTAATCCAACACTGGTCTTCCTAAAATTCACTTGTGTGTTATTTACCTTTCATTGCCCTAGTATAAATGCATCTCCACTGAACAATAATATATATCTAAAATTCAGAAAATACTGATTTCAGTCTTCTGGAACCTGAACCTGACATCATGGTAATGCAGCGGAGTGGAAACTGCTGCTAGCAGTTGTGAGATCTAATGCTTTATCTAGCTGTGTTGAAATAATTTACTTAAAACATCAATGATTGTTTTTTCCAAAATAAAGAGCTAATGTAAAGTAGCATCATAGATAGGAAAAGGAAAGCAAACACAAATACTTGTTTTAGCTTAATCTGAAAAGTAATAATACTAAAACATGCTGCTGCATCAATTCTGTAGTTAAGAGACTTAAGCATCTGGAAATTAAGATGTGCTAGCGCTAAGCTTTTTTAATAGAATTGAGATCCTAGAGCTGGGAGGATGTGAAAAAATATGCTTAGCTTAGCTTCATGATGAATGAAGCATTTATTATTAATTAATGCTTGGGAACATAATGGTGTAATAATGGCTTGCAAAGATCAAAGGGCGTAAATCTTCCAGGTTTCAATTTACATAAAACTTATACACGCACCGAACTTTATCTGGAGAAGTAATGCCATGAAACTTGATTCTGAGGTAGGATAGGGAATTCTGAAAGTAATTCTGGAGATAATATTTCAAGATAAATTATTGTTTTGATTAAAAAGAAATGACTATTATGTTAACCTTTGTTTGCAATACCCTTCATACAATTATCAAATTATTGCTTTTGCTGCAGGCTGTCTCTTCTTTCATTTATACCCAGACATCTCAGGAAGAACTCTGCTGAACTCGGATTGAGCAGCCTGGTCTAAAATCAATTTTGACTCTGTACTCTGAATGGCAGGTTAGACTAGATGACCTCCTGAAATGCTTTTCAACCTAATTATTCTACAATTCTGTGTTATACTGATGAGAGACCACAACAGGGCCCAAGTAACAGGGGATGTAATTGAAATTTCAGGTACGCTGGAAATGCCAGCAGCTGCCACAATACAGACAGAAGTATAATTGTACCTTTCAGCATTAACTGACTTGAATGAAAATCTCCTGTTTTTCTAAGAAAGCAAAAGAGGAGAAAGAGATGGCAGTGAGCTAGGAAGGGAAAAATATGTTGGTGAGACACTTTAATCCATTGAATTATGTGGTCCTGAAAATGTAATAATAAAAGTTTGGAGGCGTTATTTTAGGAGGAATTAGGTACTAGCAGGTGTTTTGTAAGGGACACAGTTACACTGGCCTGGAGAATGGAGCAGGGCAGTCAGCAGTGAGGAGCTCCGGGGTGTAGGGTCAGTGGTTCTGCACACCGCAGCCAAGGCTGGCACTACTGAAACGTGTTCGCACACCTAGGAGTCAGGCTGTAGTTTCGCCTCTCATCCTTTTTTTTTTTTTTTCTTCCTCTTTTTTCTTTTTCCTTACTCTTGGCTGGTATTGATGTGATTGGTTTTTAAAAGGTAATTCCCACATTTTCTTTGCTCAGCCCGACTGACTCAATCCTTGGTCAGTAGTCATCAGCACCTGTGTTTTGTGCACTGAACTGAATGACCTTTTCTACCTACTCAGGACAAATCTTTTTGTTTTCCTCAGCAGAGACGGGCACTTTCTTCATCAACAGTGAACGTGGCAATTTAAAGCTAAGTGGAAAACTGAACTCTGGCATACTAGTTCCAGCAGGCAGCCTTAATTTATATGCCAGCAAGTCACATAGATTTACAACACTCTTTTATTCAGAACAAAAATGAGTAGTTGCTATAGTTACCACAAAAGTCACAAGATACTATACAAAACTGGGAGATAAAAAGCATTATCATTAAAGGACACATTTGCCAATGAATAAGAACAGCCCTTTCCTTTTGGTAATGTTTTAACCAATAGATTAGTGACATCATGCCAGTTGCTATTATACGCAATGCTAAACCTGACAGAATATTGAACCCTTCATGGAGTGACTACACAAACATATCGCTAATGCATTTCCACATACACCTCAAATGTATGCTTGGAATGTTTCTAGAAACAGTCATATGGAAAGAAACTGGTGCTTTTACTCTTTTTTCATACAAGAAAATGTTTTCTTTGTATGCGGAAAATATACTTGTTTTCCATCACTTATTTTTAAAGCATGAGAAAAAAAGGTTTTCATACTTCTGGTAGACACATTTTGGCTTTGTAACCTCTCTTGATGCTCTACAGACGTAAATGGCTTGACTTTGCTAAGAGTTGCACTGCTGCTGAAATCAGTGAATCCTGAATATATTAAAACTTTGGCAATCTAGTTAAATAAACTGTCATGCTTCTGCTAGCTTGTGTTGGTAGGAATCAGGTATCTGTACATGGCTGTCTATCCCACTATGGCTTCCTGCTGCAGAGCATAAGCGACCTGGATTTGGGTGGGTAAGACTCATTGGAGAGCTTTACTGCAGTGTTTATAAGACTGGGGATTTCACTGGAGGAAAGGAAAGATGTTGACAAAGCTGCTCAGGTTTAGGAATACAGGAAATTTCATAGACTACAGAGAAGGGGGAGTATGCTGCCAAAGTCTGTCCGAATGTATGGCTAGCTTTGAGAAAGGTCAAGCTAAATAAACACAGTTTAATATTGCTTAACTCTTTTCTTTCCTGGAGCTTAGCTTTGCATTCCAGAGAGCTCTCCGTTACGAAATGGCAGGACCAAGTTCACCTTTATATATTTATTTAAGAGAAATATGTCACTGGCCAGGGTTTTTTCCTGCTTTGAAATGACTGTCCTTTTTCAGAGCAGTCAGGTTTTTCTCTAGAATTCAGTTATTTAGATATCCTTGATAAGGTCATCAAAGGTCAATATCTTTTTGAGAGACATAATTACAAAATAGAGGTCATGATTCTAGGTTAGAACAGAAATACTGAAGCATAGTAATATATCAAGAAAAACAAAGGAGGGTGTAGCAGTGTATCCTTTTGGGTCAACATAATAGCACAGAACAACAGTGATGGATTACTTTGAAAACTCTAATTAAATCCAGTTAAGGATGGTGGATATTTATTTCATCTGGAATCACTAAAGACAAGTCCAACAATCGGTGAATAAGCTATGTACTTATCAAAATTCTATGAGATGGATGAAAATGTATGAATAGGTTGCTTCCTTAAAAATCTGTAAGTCTTTTCAAAATAATACTCAACAGAAATTCACATCAAATCTTGAAAACATGAACTGTCTAAAAGTAAGTCAGTAGCAGTTGGTTTTTTTTCTTATAGAAATATTGAAGCTGCTTTGTTACTTACAAAGGTGTCTAGGCTATTTGTGACACATAATTATGCTAGTAGATATGATCTTAACTATAGGAGAGAAAATAAACCTAGCAAAACCAGAGGATTATTGTCAAGACTCACTCAGGACTTTATATTCCATGGATGTTTCTTTGTAGTGTAACTATTTATATTTATAGTCCAAAATCTTTATTTTCTATGACAATTAAGGTAATAAACATTTTCCTAAAAATAGTTTGCACAAAATACCTCAACTATCACGCAAGCACTGCATTTATAAGATATTTGAAGCACTTTTGGTGCGTGCTGAGCATGCATGAACTGCCAATCACAAACAAATTTCCATCCTGAGTATGTATCACAGCTTTATTTGTAAGTAGTGTATATATTCCTGGAACAAATGCAAGGATCCAGGATGCGCATGCTCACCTTTTTGTAAATGTGCAGGTGATATCTGAAGCTCTTTGGGCCAATCCAGTGGCAATACTAATGTAACAAAAGATTATATATTATATTATAAGCCTACTAGAATAGAACACATTTAACTATTCTTTGTGGACTTTCTTGCCAAATCTGATGACTTCTTTTTTTGAAGATTTTTGTATGCAAGTATTTCTCTGTGACTGACTAGGTTTGAGATGGTGTCTTTCCTTACTGGTTTTTTATTGCTTCTCTGTTAGTTCTACTGTAGCTTCCCAAAGGAATGATCAGGAATCACAGGTCTACAAATGTAACAGTGTAAAGACTATGGCAGTTCCAAAGAAATGGCATCTTCACCTCTGCAGACTTCATCAGCTAAAAGATAAGTAGTATCACAGTATTCCAAATATTGTAAGTAAATACTCTTAAATTCTTCCTTCTATGTATGTGTAACTTCTGATTCATAGGAATTACGTAGACAAACTGCAGATGCAGCTTTCTTAGCTCCTCCTCCCCTCTGTGAGGCTACCTAAAACAATCTGCAGGCTGGCAAGTTCTTCTTCCATGACTGAATAGGAGGAAAGACTAGACAGACATATGAAAATATTTCTGTAGGCAGAAACAAGGAAAAAGCTTAGGGATGCTCCTTGGTGGTGATTATCTTAGATGATAATAACTACAAAGAGGATCCAATTCTCATTCCACAGGGCTGGTCAGGAAGATGATTTCATCTAGCATGGTTTATCACAGACCCTTACATTTATTATCATTACAATGACTGGCAAGGACTCTGTAAATGGTTGTGCCTGACAACCATGAAATAGGATAAATAGGAATAAAATAAATACAAATATAAGTAAGATAAATAGGGAAAAGTAAATATCATAAGCTCTGACAGCATAAATATAAAATATTATTCAGCCAAAAGCCAAAAGAGGAGTGAGAAAAACTAGCTAAAGGAACAAAACTAGAACAAAACAGTTTTTCCAGCATATTTGGAAAAGAAGCCTACCAGAGGGCTGTACCATGGCAGCTAGATTATAAAAGGACCAGTCAGATAGGATAAGGCCATTTCAGGGCCACATGAATTTTATGCATTGATGTTCATTGTGGAAGAAACCGTGAAGGTTCACACCCTGGAATGCTCTGAGGAAGAGAGGGCTCAGCATAGTATCTCTTTCAAAATACAGACTGCAGAAGAAGCTGTGGTACAACTAGACATAAAGATCCCCCAAAAGTCATCAGGATTGGTTAATATTCACATACAAATTCACAGACAGCTTAAGGGTGAAGTAGCTGATTTATTGACGTTAGTATGCACCCTTTGGAACAGTCCTGGTATCCAGAGACAAGAGACTGGCAACTCTAACATCTAAACCCCCCCCCCAAAATCCAACCAGTTTTGGTGGGAGCAATGTTGGGAAGTGCAGGTTGGCCATTCTGACTCCTGTGCTGGGCAGATCAGCTAAAGCTCTGGGGAAGGACAGAGTTTGACAGACTCTGGGGTGGCAGAGTTCAGCACAGCTCTGGTGGCAAAGGTCGTGCCTTCGTAAGGCTCCTTGGAGTCCTTGCAAGGCAACAGCAAGCATATAGATGGGATCATTGAGTCTGCTAAAACAATGTGCTGATGTTTCCAAAAGGCAAACCCTCTCCGAGGGCTTTTAAAGCATCAGTGGGGCAAGACGAAAGATTGGCTGAAAGATAAACAGATGAGTGTCTTGCTTAGAGACAGTGACAAAGCACGCGGATGATACCACATTATTCAAGGTAGTAAGGGGAGGGCAGAGGCAGGCAGTGTAGACTCAGAAGGACCTTGCAAGAGCCAGGTAACAATGAAATTGTGGGCAAAATTTAATATAGATAAATGTAAAGTGACCCCTTGAGAAAAGCAGCCTGGGCTTTGCATATAACGTGATGGGCTCTGAACCAGCCGTCTCCTAGTGTTTTCCGTTGTGATTATCTCAGGTTTTGGCAGATACAAGTGCAATCCATACATGTTTGTAATGGAGAACGCAAAGTAAATCACTTTCTATGTGTGCATTTGAGGAGAGATATACTTTTCTCCAAGTCAGTCCACAGTAATTTCTGAACGAGAGAAGGTCTTGAGTTGTACCGTAACCTGATCCATTAACTGAGTAGCACAGCAGTTTCCATTTTTAGATCACTTCACAGTGTGAAGCAGGGGAGCAATTTCGTTGCCTACCCAATACAATCTGGGCTTCACTGTGTATATGGGCTTTTCAATTAGTTCCCCCCCGCTTCTATTTACACAGGTAAATTTATTCAAGAAAATACATTTTTTGGCACATATCCAAGTTTTATGACTAAAATAGCATTGGATGTGAAAGCAAGCAGAACCATTTCAAACGATTATGTCACCCAGGCAGGGAAAGAAAACAAGGTGATGCAAAAACCAGAATGATTGAATATTCATGAGAATAAAACCTATTTAAACCAAAGTTGTTACAGTTGGCCATTTATAAGCAATCCACTGGCTGAAATTTGTGCAGACAATCTAACAGTAGTGAAAAGGACAACATTTAGCAGCCTTTTTTTTTTTTTCTTCCTTTCTGAAACTGTCTGTGCTGCATTAATGTATCATGGGGCTAGAATATCACCAGCAACAGAGCTTTGTTTAATGAATATGGGATCAGCTTCTGGAATCCAAATTTCTGATACCCCTGGGAGCTGATGGTGTTGGTAGGTAGCTGTATCACTGATTATTATAGCACAGAATAGTCCTGCCTCATGGCTGATAGTAGGGGCTGGGGACATGTGTGACTCATTTGGAGACACAGTCCAGCACTGTAAACACCTCAGATTAATTCCTTGCTTGGCACTGCAGTTATATCCAAGTGAATTTTGTTGCTTATCCAGCAAATCATTAAGGAATCCTTTCTGTTTTCTACAGCAAAAAAGTGACACAGCAAGAAAACCAATATACGTAGAAGCCATGATTGTCCAAGCTCATGTAGCAGAATCAAGACTAGAACAGAAATTGCCTGCTTAATTTGCAAAGTATAGTTTTCTGACTAGCTCTTATCCTCTTGTGAACAGTTTATGACTTTTTGTATGGCTTAGGAGCTTGCATGGTTGGTCATCATCCCTCACATTTCCAACTTTTAACTATCTATGTACCTGTGGCATTGATACATTAGAATACTACCTACCAAATAGTGGCAAAATTGTAATGGGGATAATAATAGTAATACCAGAAAATGGTGGCAATAGAAAGATGGATATAATGGCAGTAAGTGGCAGATACTCACAGAAACTGGACATTCTCCTTGTTCTGAATTCTTCAACTGGAAACTTGACTATAATTTCATGTCACCTTAGGCTTGCTTGAAAATCTTGCTTTTAAAATCTTTATCAGAAGGCTGTAAATAATATGGGCGCACTAGCCAGATGTTTCTTAAAGCTGTCCTCCTTACAAATATAATGATATCCACTCAGGGAACAGAGACACTGCAATGTAATGGCTCATGTAGCCGGGAGCCTGAAGTAAGGGAAGGTGAATGCTTAGAATGGTTAACTGCTCAAGCCCAAGTCATACTGGAAAAAAATCATTGTTGAATTAATAATACATGTGAAGGTATAAGGTTTTTTAAACAATATTTTAAAAATACAAGAGAGAAATTTGTCAAATCTGTCAAATCATGCATTATCTGAAGACATATTACATCCAGCTCTTTACCCATGCATGTAATATTCTTGCAGAGTGGTAGGATAGCATTATGACCATTGGCTGCCAAGCCACTATAGCCACCTGTGATGTTTCTTAGATAAAAAGCATTGTGTACCCGAAATGTGCAAAAGTAAACTTCTGTGTGTAGTGTTTTCAGTTACAATATTTTCCAAAACTAGTGACTAAATAAGATGATATTTGATCGTGAGGACGAACTGTAGATGCCAAACTAATGTAACAATAATTATTGCAATCTTGCACCATTTTCAGAGCTCGGAAGGAACAGCTCCCAGCTGTTTCCAACACAGAGCATTTTGGAGTCAACAGCTGAGGAAATTAAGTAGTAAACCTATTGCCTGCACCTGAAATTCATTTCTTTTCCTTAATAAGGTATTTCTTCTTACAACTGCTTCCATCTTTAAGGACAGCAGTGAGTTTTCTGAAGATGCATAATGTTTTATATTCATGTGTAGAAGCTCTGTATTTTGTCAGTCTGAGGAACAGAAAGAACCTCAGGCTCATTGGATTTTGAGCCTTAGGAAGAAGGAAAAAATGGATGTGGTACAGATCTTTCAAAACACAGGAAAAAAAGGTGGGTTTATATCAGAAGAAAGTTAAAAGTCATACTGATGTTCCAGAGTGTTCACTTGCTATTCAATGGATGTATGATGATATACTGAGGAAAATTGTAGAAGACCAAATGCCTTTTAAAAGTATATTTTATTGGAGGTTAGGTTTGGTGTGGGTTTTTTTTATTTATTAATTTTTTAAGATATACCTCATACTAAAATAAGATCTCAGTAAACTTTGTGGAATTTTTAGTGTCTCTTCACCTGTGTGAGTGAACTGTCAAATAAATGTTCTTTATCTAGCTGGAGAGCTGTGTTAACACTTGAGTTTTTTAATTTTTATGTTGTGTAATTCCAAAGAAATTCTTTGATGATGGATATGTAATTTCTGATGATGTTCCCTCTCTTCCTTCATCAGCCTCTAAATTGCTAATTGTTTTGTTTGCTGAGATGTTCTGCTTTCTAAGAGTCATCAGATGTTTCCTTTCTTTTGCGCTGAGGAGAAGTCTTGATTAGGGACATACAAATAACTTTTATTTTAGGAATTACTATCCCTAATCAGTATTGAGGCAAATAATTCCACTTATTGAAACCTGTAGTAGACAATAGCAGGCACCAGTGATTTTTTTAAAATACCTGTTTTCATTCTCTTGAACTACATGAATGTTTTTATACATCATACAAATGGCATAATCTTCAGTATTTGACTTTTTGCTGGTGTCTATAACATAGTTATATTAGCTACCTACTTTGATAACATCCTTATCTTGGCATGTAGAATTTCTTATTCATGCAGATGAAATATGCCAGCACTGGGCCATTTTCTTCAAGAAATTTGGACAAATGCTTTCAGGTTGTGCCCATCTTTGAAAACTATTTTCATCATTCATTTTTGGGGCTTTTTTTCTACAGCAGGACACCCAATTGCATCTTGTCTTTGTTTCCTTTCTACTCCTTTCACATTTCTATAGTAAGAGTCCACTTTTAATTCAAATAATTGTATCTTCTCTTACAGCTGAGTAAAAAGAGAGATATAAGGAAACAATTTTTTTCTGGGTTTTGAACTCTAAATGTTTACTGTATGCAAAAATATATAATATATAGAAAGTTGGCCTTTACATCTCGGAAGCCTGTTGTCACAGTGTATCTGAAAACTTCAGTGAAAGTTTGAGAGGCTTTATAAAAGCTTTAATTAAGACTTTTAAAGTTAGGATAACTTTTATACCTGTACAGCTAACAGGTGCGTGTAGAATCCTGTGTATGTCATGACTTGGAGGACAGAGTCTGTCTGCTTCACATAACACTGCACTAACAGTGTACATCTCAAAAGGTTAGCAATATTAACACTTTGACAAACCCAATGCATATTTGCAGTTTGCAAGTTGTGTCAATGGTGCCTTGTTGATGATATTTTGACGTGAAATACTCCATCTATAAATTCCATCTTATTACACATAACACCTGAAGAAAGGAGTGTTAAGCACTGACCCGTGTAACGTATCAGAGTAGAACCTTGTCATGCTATGAAGGAAAATACAATGACCATGAGTCACTTCTAAGAGGCTCAGCAATGGAAAGTCTTTACAGAGACTCTTGCTTGGCTTATTCCTCAGATAGGTATTTATTTTATGGCAAAAGTCAGTTAGTCTGATTTTGGTATTTGTGGTACCAATCTGAAGGTCAAAATACGGCGGAGTTGCCATTAAGCTGACATAGCTGGTCAGTGGAAAAGTGCAGATGGAAAAAGGCCAGTGAATGGCTTCTGTAACCCTCCTGCCTGCTTGCTGGTGTGGGAAGCTCTCAGGTACCTTGGAAAGTTGCATTAAATCCACCAAGTAGAAGTAAAATTTTCTCCTTGGCTACCAAACAGCTTCAAACTCAATAGGTTTAACTTAACAGTTAATTGCTCTTACATTTAGGTGCACTGGTAAATCCATCAATATAAAGATACTAGACTCTGCATTCTTCAAAGGCCTTCTCTTTTGTCTCAATTAAAATGCAATCAATATAGTCTCAATTTCACTAGCTTGTATGCAAGTTATCAACCAATTGTGGGCATACCTATTCACCAATGTGCTTTACTAGCATAATGATTTCAATAATTTCTCAACTTTAAACCTTTAAAATTCATACTGAAGTTTCATAGCAAGCCATCCTTTATGCAAACAAACAAAATTAAAAGCTTCACTGAGAGTAAACTCTAAATAGCTTCCTTTGTGGCTATGGTCAGTAAGACAGAAAAATGTCGGTGATATTTTGGAAGCTCAAAGCTATAGGCACCCAGTACTAGCAAACCTGCATGTGTGACTTATACACATGGATTTGAGCGGTGTGCAGGCCAACAATATAATTCATTACTGATGATCATGACTGTAGATATGGAAGAATACAGACTTCAACTGTATGCAGAATTAAAATTGTGAATTCATGATCAAGGCACTCTTCTCATTCCTTTCGCTGAGGAATGCTTCCCCAGGTATTACTGATTCTTGGTGCAGGCTTTGACTGCTTTGCACTGCTCTGTTGTTCTAATGCCAAGTGAGCAAGGGGATGCTTTTGCATAGAAGGATTACACAGCTAGCGCTAAATGCACAGAAAACATCTTGCCTCAGGTGTAAGAGTTTCACACCAACAGGAACACCTTTGTTGCTATTGCCCACAGACAACTGCACAGTCTTCAATATCTCTATGAAAATAGCATGGTTCTGCACTTTGACCTACCCAGAGTGATGATATAAAAACCAATGTACTAATCCTTCTAAGGTGGAAATAAGTGAGAAAGAAGAGTGAAAGCATACACAGATGTGAGCATCAATCAAGTTTTGTCTTTTTGCATATTGTTGTATATATTTTTGTGAGGGATGAAGTCACAAAGAAGTATTTTTTGTACAAAAAGAGCCGTGGAAACAGATTATGGAGGCATGACGGACTAGAGAATGAAGAGAAAGGGAGGAATTAAAAAGTGAAGTGAAATAGATCTGATGTAAATGAAGAAGTAGAAGGGATGGTAGAACAATGAAGTGTGAGAAATCAAAGACTTCACGTGTGTACTGCAACTAAAATTGGTGGTGGGATGGTCAGTCAGAACTAGATCCTCCATTGCAATTAATATTGTCCTCCAGGGAATTAGGAACAATTGCTCAAGCAAGTCCGTGGGCATGTGGTTGACCCTTCTGCAATGGCTGGATGAATTCATAGAGTTGCTGGTCGCTATCCTGGGGAATTCAGAGCCTGCTGGGAGGACCACTGTACTCGGCCATCTTGCAGGAGCTGACGTTGATCTGGTTGTTCAAGAGTTTGCCTGTTGACAATGTAGAAGGCATTTTGTTGCCTGTAGATTTCTATAAAATAATAGGGAGTTTTCTCTAGGTTAAAGCTAGATTACTTTCAGAGGTACAAAACTGAAAAGGTGAACAAATTATTTTCTCAAGGGCTAGAAAGGAAACATCAGTCTTCTGAAAAAAAACAGGAATACTAAATTACAATTAGTAAAATGAATGCAGGTGTGACTTATCTTGCTGACTGATAACTATCTACCTTACTTGGCACCCTGCTAGCCCATTTGAAAGCTGTCTTGCTGCTGCACTGATCTAATTCCTCTGGGGCAATGTTTCAATATCCTTTCTCTTGCTTTAATGTCATCTTGCTGCATGACTGACCAAAAGGAAGATATCTGGTGAGAATGAGTATATGAGAACCTGGGCCTTAGTAATATGTTTTGTATACCTTGTAGCTTTGAAAAGGACAATTTATAAAATACAAGATTATCTTTTTGTCTACAATTCCTGGGATATTTTCAAGTAGGAAAACACAGGAGAGACATCTTTTTGAATACTGACAGTATTATTGACGATTGGACAGCAAACATCCGGTGGTCTGTGACTTCCTTTGTGGCATTTGCTGCAAGCTTGCCAGAAGCTGCATCACAATTTTCAAAATATGCATTTTGTGTTTTATAAAGCAGATTTTGCAGGAATGCATTTGCTATTTTTTAAATCCTTTAATAGCAGATACAGCTAATCAAGGATGACAAAAATCTCATAAACGTGGTTTTATTCATTCATGGTAGTATCTTACAAGGTACAATGTGCGCTCCAGGGATTTTGCAGATATTTTGTCTGCTGGCACTTTATTCCTTTAAATCAAAACACTTTAAATAAGTAGAGTCAATTTCCAATTCATTGCATTTCTGGAGGTATTTTTTAAATCTAGTCATGACTAATGTGTTGAACATATTTTGTAAATGTTTTATGAATTTCTTTTCTGAAATGATTGTGAAGTACATAATAAGATGTAATGTATACCAACAGGCAAGGTGTTACTCCTGAATCTTAAATAATTTCTCATTTTTAGTTACATTTTTGACATTTAATTGACCTTTCAAAAAGAAACAGTGCATGCATAAATGTACTTAAAGTCTACTTCGTGAAGTAATGATTTTTCTCAGTCTTGATTGAATTTAGAAATGCACAGTTAGCAAATTCTTATTTTCTTTTATATTTGTGCTAAATTGTAGTAGGATTTGGGCTTCCCCCCTTACTTCATTTACTTATTACTTAAAATGATGAGAGAGAATGACATGCAAGAGAAGCCAAGGTCCATTCTTGCAAGCTGCTCCCACTGCTGGGTTGTGCCTCAGCCTTTCGTTGAGCTCTGGGCAGGCACGTGGGTTGTGGGATTCACATTTATTCTAAAGAAAACAGGTAGCTGAGCTATCCAAGTGTTTTGCGCATCAGTACAACTGAGACTGCATATCTACATGTTTGTAGGGGGACAGTATTGTCTAAGGTGTTTTTGGAAGTTATCCAGATTAGTCATCTGAATCTTTCATCTCTCTTTGGATACTCTATGTGTTTATGTTCTTATTGTCCTGCAAAGTTTTCATCTTTCTAGGGGCATTGAATAATGCAGCATCTCTGAATATTGCTCCTAATCATTACATGCTACATGGGAATAATTCACGTCCATTTGGTGGATTTTTACATCAAGTGTCACAGTTACATAGGAAAATGTTTTCTAGGCGGGGATTTCAATAAACGCTTTCTGATTCTCAGTCGAGTTTGTACTCTTGAGCCTTGCCTCTTCTTACAGTCTTTCTTCTACCCATTTTCAGGATTATCATTCCAGAGAGTTTTATCATTCTCTGTAAATTTCAACTATAAAACTGGCAGAGACAGTTCTTTACTGGTCAGTGATTTTTCTGTTTTTCCTTCTGTTGCTTACTTTCTTTGTCTACTTGCAACATAAATGTTTTTTGAAATATAAACTATTGAAGTTAAAAAACAATCATGTGGGTTGTATTACATTTGATTGGGACAAAATGAGTAGAGAAACAGAAATCTTGAACTTTTCTGTTGTTGAAGAAAACAGAGCATGAGAAGATGAGAATGATCCTGTTGAATTGTTTTCAATAATAGTTCCATTATTGCAATTTCCAGCTAATTGTTTGCTGATACTTTCTCCTTTTTCCTGTAGAGTATCTGGAACTGGGAAAATAATTTGGTAAAATATATCAAGAACTTTTAATGGAGAATATAGGCTTTTCTGTAGTGTAGCTAAGCTTTTCAGACAATTCACATGCAAATAAAAATATGCAGATTTAGATTATATATGTTTGTATCTTGTTTTATGTTTGTGCTATGTTTGTCTTAGGGCATGAGTAGAAATATAGCCTCTCCCCCCCCAGTTGTGAGCATTTTACAGCCAGTTTTATTTTGGAGGTTTTAGGTTAACAAAAATTTTAAGTATTCTTTTAAATACTTTTTTTTTATATATTGGCGCAGATAACTGGGCTGTTTAATCCATGCAATTTGGTGAAGCATTTACAGTGTGTTTAAAAGTTCTCTCTCCAGTAAAAGTGAAAAAACATGATGCTAATGCCCTGTGGTTAGGACACTTATGTGGAAATGGTGGACGAGCTGGTTTATTGTTCTTGATCAGAGAAGGGTTTATGTAATTTTGTCAATTTTTTTCTAATATATGCTACAGAAAAAATTCTTGGCAGAGCCCCAGTTTCTCACAGTCTGCATGCATTAAACAGAGGACAAGTCTAATTCCCCTGTCTAGATGAATTAACCTGTCATTCTATGCAAAATGCAAACCCTTTAACAGGAGTTATCGATCCAGACATGCTTCATACTAGTCTATAGTCTCATCTTTCACTTGGACCACCAGTTTCAGTTTCATGATCTGAAACTACCCTAAGCATTAGTGTCACATTATACTGTGTTGCTCTTCTTTCTCATCCTAGTTTGGACAAGAATATCTAAGAGTCAAGGAGCATTTTTTGGGGAGCACAACGTTTTGCAGTCGTATGAGGAGTTCTGGTTTTCAAGAATTTTTCAATTTGTTTTGAAAATTTCCTGGCCAGATGTAACCTGACATCATTCAGAAATTGTTAAAAATTCTTCAAGTGTGTGTGTGTGGAGGTTTGTTGCATACTGTTATAACTGCAAAACAAGTGAACTACACAGTTCTATCTGGACATAAAGATTTAAACTGGCCACCAGTAAGTAGTGGATGATTAATTCTAAAAGCTTCATCTCTTCCCTCCCCCCCCCTGCCCCCAACAAGTTTCCAGAGGAAATTTGCCACTGGAAGCATGAAGCTATCTAGAAACAAATGCTGCTTCAGCTGAGGAAAGCTGGTACCTAAGGTACTCTCTATTTAACGCCAGTTACAGAGAGAGGGCAACCTTTAGTTGGGCTCTTAAACAACACACAACCTCTTTCTCTCTCATGACTATGAGAAAGAGGAAGACCAGGATTCTGCAGGCTAAAAACATTATACAAAAAAAGGTAAAAAAGATGTGGCCAACCTTACCACATATACCCATTTTCACAGAGCTGACACTTTGACATGAATAATACTTAAATGCGATCTCGGTTTGGTTTTCTGTGTGAAGTTTAGAGGGGTTTTCCAAGTGGTTTGTTTTAAAATGTGTTTTATGTGTGAAGTTTAGTTGCATTTTTTACTCCTATAAATTACACTCTAAACCTATAGACCATACTGGTGTGTGAAAATAATTTTATTTTTCAGTGTGAGCATTTATAAAGATATTGTCTTGGTGCTACTGACATATACTTAAGAATTATGCTGACTTGCTTAAAAAGATATCAATCTGCTTATTTGACTGTAATGATTATTGATCTTTGTCTCTTTCCTGGAGGGTGATGCAAGACAAACCCATCACTTTCACTATCATATGACAAGGTACAGGGATGCTCCAGTGAAGTATCTGCTTTTCTAGGTAGATTCTGTGAAAGGGAAAAATCTGTCTGAATGTAAAATTTTGTAATATACGAAATTGAGATTCTATAAGATGTTTGAGAAGTAATTCTAAGTATTGTGACTAAGACTGTTTATAATATTAAAAAAATCATCAAAACAGGAAGTAATTTGCCTTGCTTTATGCACAAAATGGATATTTTAAAGCTTAGAGCTTGGCTTGTAATTCTAACCTGTATCTAAAGGAAAAGCAAAGTATGACTTTTCTGAACATTCATATCGTATTTTGTTTAAAGTGTAGCTGTGCCTACAAAACCGTATTCATGTACATCACAGAAGATGAACAGAGTTGTAGAGGTATTGTTAATGCCTGTCCAGGTTTCTTAAAAATAAGTCTAGATTTTTTTAATTGATAAATACCATTTTTGAGCATGAAATTGTATACCTAGCCAGTTACAATAATTTTCATCTGTCTCTCAGATAGAAAGTCATCATACTCCTCTTAGAGAAAGAAAAATACGGCATGCTCAGCTGGAAAGCGAGACAGGCAGAACAAACTACCTCGAAGGGTTTAGAGCAAATAATAACAGTGGGATGAACTATACTTACAAAACCCCCTGGTATTATTCTTTATATACTTTGTTGGTTCACATAAGACCATATGTCCTGAGATCTCTTTCACGTTAAAAACAAAACAAAAAGCCAAGGTAAATCCTGGACGCTGTGCAATTTAGCTGCTTTCAGTTTCCCTGAAAAGGGGACAACCCCTCCCCTCTCAACTCTACTTCTTGTTTGTCTTAAACCTCCATTTAGAAAGCATTTCTAATAACTATTGCATATTGCTCCATTTTAATATCAAGTGAACTTCAGTGGGCAAGAGGGAAACAGTCTTCACGTGCTGACTGAAGCCGACCTGTTATTCTGTTATGGTGTTCTCTGTACTGAAGCTGTGCCTTCACGCCGCTGTGAACTTGACTTTAAAAAAATCTTTTTAAAAGCCCTGAAGTCCTATGCCTGTATTAGCCTTATCAGTGAACTATTTCAGGGACAATGTCCAGAACACCTCCCTTAATCAAAAGTACAGGGAGAAACAGCTCTGTTAAAAATCCACCTTTAGGGTCTAACCAGATAGCAAGGAGCAATCAAAGCACAAGAAGACAAGCTTAGTCATTGCTGCCCAGTTCTTCAGCTGTTTCCCTATCATCTTTATCTACCATAACTGAACTTGGAGCCCCTAGGAACTACTGTGATTAACTTTTGGTCTGACAGGCTCTGGGTTAACCACCCCCTTGCCCTTCAGCAGCCAGAGATGTCCAGCAAAGGCATCAGTAATGAGCCATGGCAATGCAAAGACGTGTGCCCAGGGCTCCCAACAAAGACAGCAGCTCGGATGGAGAGCTTAGCAGGCTCCTGTTTGGAATACTGGTACCCAGTCACAGCTTAAAATTGCCTTTTCTAAGCAAAGCACTTTGATTTACTATGTGCAAACACGCCCTTATATACTAGAAGTAGTAAACTAACTTGTCACATGTAGGCTATAACACCACAAAGCATGACTGCTCTTTTGTCTTAGTATGAAGTGGAGATTGCCAGAGTCCTTCCCCCAAAGAAAGAGTAATGGATAACTGGTCAGAAAGCCTGCAAATTTTACCACAGCTTGTACAACTTCACAAGTTTTCTTCATTTCTCTATATGCCAGCTGTCCAGTTTGCTGAAATTAGAGCAAAATAAGGACAAATCATTTCCTAGGTATTTATTTTTATATGGTTTGGTTTAGTTAAGTAGTATTAGGGAGATATACAGAGGGATTCTGCAGGCAGTTGTGTGAGAAACTTATTTTCTTAATTTATGTGTGATTTTTGTTTTGTTTTGTTCCCTAGCTGCACATCTATTTCACTTTGTATGCCTGTGCTTTCAGACATCCAATAAATTCAACAGTTTTCTTTATTCATGTAAATGTACCTCAGAATGGCATAGCAATTAATTTATATAGTGGGTAAGTTGATTTGACACAAAGTTGCCAAATGACAAGGAAAACATATGTCCCTGGGTAAAAGATATGCAGCAAAGTGGAAGCGTTCAGTTGTGCAGCATAATTACTGTCCTGAAGTCTTAAAATACCACTCTGCTGATAGATCATGGTTGGTATAACAACCCCAGCTGTCTTTAGGTCAAAACTACTTCAATTTGGTTATATAAAATCCTGTATCTCTCTGTTTGCAGTCTCACTCCACATATGATAAAAAACTTTGTATCTTCTTTATGACAACTCTTTGTCTGAGTCTGAATCTTTATTTTGTTGTTTAGGTTTTGATGTTCCTATGTGAGCAAAGCTCAAAGCTGACTCCTCAAGGAACTGTGTCCTTGCTTGTAACACAATTTGATACGAAACTAATCTAAAACTTCTTATTTTATTCACTAATTGTGTGTAGCTGCCTGGTGGTTGGTCAGGATGAGATTAAATTGCTAGGCAAAAGTCCCGTCAGTGTGAGTGATGGCAGAGTACCGCAGGTTGTCATTGCAT
Organism: Aramus guarauna; assembly: GCA_013400195.1. NCBI lineage: Eukaryota > Metazoa > Chordata > Aves > Gruiformes > Aramidae > Aramus > Aramus guarauna. Next base: position 1,421,024 of record VXBL01001164.1, on the reverse strand, counting down.
ATATTTCTTTATCCTTAATGAATACCAAGATGAACTTTATAGTCAGGTTCTAACAAAGTAGTAGCCACAAGATAAGCAAGCGAGAACAACAAAAAAGGAGAAGAAAGAAGAAAAAAAGCTTTCAATAATGCTATTCAGGAATGTCAAAGGTGTTTTTCATTTGAAATGACAGGTTGGCAATCTGTAGTTCTTTGCTGACAAGCAGAATTGCAAGTGTTTTAAAACTGAGCAGGTTTTGAAATTGTTGATTCTGTCTAAAACTCAGTCTGGTTTGTCTGTAGCACTGAATAAATTCATTGTTTACTGTTAAAAATCATGTAGACTGACAGTTATTCTTATCCAAGAAAACTACATCAGAGAAAGTGAGTGTTACCCTTACCATCTGGCTTTTTAAACACTGAAGAGAAAAGAAAGTTAGAGCTACAATAAGTGCCCTGCAGGCAAAATCCAGGAATTTTTTAATGGCTCAGGGGATAGGTGTAACCTGAACTGTAGTGCATAGTGTGAGAGAAGAATTGAAGGCTGAAGGTTAGCAATGGTGTTTTGTGACAGTGCCTGTCTGACAGACGCTTAGGGCAAAAGGAGGAGGTCATTGATCTAAAGGTCAGTTGAAATAGGAATGCCTGTATTTTCCTACCACTTGCTTATGTGAGATTTGGTGTTTTAATTCTTGGTAAAGATCTTTCTTCTAATCTAGCCTTCTAGTAGAAGTTAATACTGAACAGTTCCTAATTTTTAAATGTATATCTAATGGATACATTTATAAATATATATTTGAGTAAATATTAATTTAAATATAAATTAAAATAATTGTTAATTCAAATATAGCTTTACATAGTCCATATAATAAAAACATGAGAGACATGTATGTATACTATTGAAAGGACAAACATATGCTCTTTCATTTGCCAAAATTAGGAGACAATGGAAATTGCCACATGGGTTCCTTTGAAAAATGATATGTATTAATTTATTGTTGTTACACTAGTTATGTGATAACATATTTGCTTTAGTGTTCTTTGTACAATGATGACACAAAGATTTTTTACTTCTGACTCCCACTCTGATCTTAGATTAGAAGCAAGAGGAGAATGAAACATGCATGAAGGTTAGCTTGTGGGACAGGTTCCAATAAAATTGAAATGATAATATTTGTTGATAAAAGCTGATAGAATAAGGATGGATACCATTTATGATCTTTTAGTTTGTAAACTGAGAGCTGGAAAAAATGGTTTCATACACAAAAAGATGAGTAAAAAGTAAATAAAATGAAATGGTTTAAATTTTGATTTTGAACTATTATATTCAGAAACTTGCCTCACAATAATTGTCACCAATTTTAAAATCTCTGAAAGAAAAAAAAAAAAGAGTGGAAAACATATACTTTCTGTCTCAAAAGCAGTTTGTTTGGTGTTTGGGTTTTTTTTGTATCTTTTTTCCTTTTTAGTTTGGTCAACTAATTTCACAGCAATGACTGGAACACAGCTTTCTGCTCAGCCTGTGGATGGCTGGGATCCTGCCGCATCCTTCTTTCAGATTTTGTAGTTAGCACTCACCTTTTCATTAGTTGCATCTTCCCTGGGGCAACACTTGAATTGTATGGCAGCTGCGTAAATTCTTTCGAGGTTCCAGAACTTCATGGACTGTCTGTTTTGTGCTTTCCTTCTCTAGTGCCCCTAGTAGTATTAGACCTGTGTTTTGGGATGGGCAAAGACTAGTGACTTGTTTCTATAGTGAATTTACACCTTTTGTTTTAGGAATACAACTTCTTGGAAGGTAGAACTTTTCAAGCAGAAATTTTCCACTTAGGAAATAAAGATTTCCAAAATTTTGTTTTTTTAATGAGGGAGATATGGAAATATTCCGGGAAATGAATCTTTTCTTTTTTGTTAGCTGTGGTTCAGAAAGTCTTAAGTGGACTCAGCATTACAGTTTGGGAGTAAACTGGTTCATCATTGATATAGGAAAGTAGATAACATATGCACCATTAGTAAGAATAGTTAAAGCCTGTAGAAACATTCCTATTCTTCACTTACCACATTGATTTTTAGGGTCTTTTAAATTCATGCTACTCTGTCGATGTTTGAATATCATTCTCCCATTGGAGAGTATGAATATCAAAGATTCAGTCACATCACCCTCCATTTTTATCTCCATTTCTCTCTTCCATCTTCATCACTGGATGGCAATGCTTCACGCTTAATTTTTTGTTCATATTTTATATCTCAAAATTGATGGAAGGGAGAATTTTGCTAGGTCCTATGAGCTTCTCTTCATATACGTTGCATCAAAACTATACAGTTGTTTTAGCCATCTACCTAGTTAATATGTGCAGTGAAGTTTTTTGTGGCATTGGTATGAGCAAAAGTTATGCACCCTAAAATCTAGTGCTCTCCACGGTTTTACATTGTCTCTAATGTTAAATTTTTTTCTTCTATTTCACCAGGAGATTTTTCTAGTTTCATGCTTTAAAACTCCATATTACAGTATGAGAAAAATATATTGCTTAATCACAATTTTTTTTCATGATCAGTACCTTCAAAACTCAAGCAATGCTCTTATTTACCCCAAAATCTGTAACTGACAGCACACCTGAACAACAGTGAAGAAGAAAGTAGGTCATGCTGCAAACTCCTGTTGTTTCCCTAGCAGGAGTGCTCTGTGCCTCATTAATGTGAACGTATTCTGTCATCTGCTGCAACTTCTAATTATATATGATGGCTCGCAACGTCCTTTCAGAGCAGTTGAAGCAGGTGAAGACTCTCCTTGGATGCTGAATCTGAGACCATATCCCTATTTCAAATTCTTTTAAAGTTGGTCAATAGATTAAATAATTTTTTGGGGGTGAACTGAGAGCCAGACATACATGCAGAGGTAGGTAAGAGACAGACATGCCTGTGCAGCATGTGGACTGCACAAGCCTTTCTTCCCTAGGATACCATGCTAAAAATGAATTGCATTCAGCAATGTGTTGTGAATGACTATTGTTGAACTCTCCACATAGAGCAGTGTTTTATCCCATAAGCAACAGCAAGTCAGGTACTGAAAAGGTCTTCAGAAAAGTGCTCCATTGAAAGAATGGACTGAATTCCAATGTTCAGGGTATTGGCAAAAAGTTGACCTTTTAAACTTATTTCTCCTGAGAAAGAAATGCCATTTTTGCAGGAACTCTCCTTTAGTATTGACTTATGGGATAATAAATAGTGACGTGTGCAGGTGACCCTGACTGCTGGGACAAGGAATCCATTTGCAATGTCTTGTAATACCTGGGCCAGCCTCTCTGTACCTTCTTGTTCCCTGGCTGAGCAGCTGCTGTGCTGCGTGGTGGACCACGGTTCCTGGAGCCCTGCTGCAGAGGGTTCAGTAGCATCTAAGCTCAGTTTCCTTGGAGTGTTGGCTTCGCTGGTCGTTCTCACCTGTTTTCTTGGTTTGGCAAATGAGTAGTCTAGTGCAGTTGTCCTGCCAGCATCCCACCAGAATCTTCACTCAATCTGAGCTGTACCTCTAGAAGAGAAAGTACAACTCCGTACGTAAAGGCAGTTGATTGCTTCTCTTTGCGCTTCTGAACCACTTCAACCATTCTATCACATTTTTCTGACTCGATAAACTGCTTTTTTTTAAGCGTATTGCTGTTAAGCACAACATGAAGTAAATATTTTCAATTAAATTCCCTTTGTTATTGAGCTAAAGAATTAGAAAATTAATACGCTAATGAATTGAGGCAGATCTTGTCTTTATTAGTCTCATATGTGGTCTAAATCCATACAGAAATATGCGTATCTTTGTGTTTACTTGTGCAATCGAACAATTTTACCAAAGCCCCTGAGGTGTAAATCTTTATACCACTGATGGGAAAACTTGTTCTGAGAAATCATTATAAATGATTTGTTTCACCCATGAAGAAAAGAGCAATAGAAGTAAATAGGACTCAAAGTATAAAAAGCTTTCTGGCATAATTTGAACATTATATTCACCACAAAGAAAAACCTGCTAAAAGGTTTATCTAACAGGATGGCAGTAAGTAATCCAGATTGTTGTTATCTGTATTAAATTTTAGTCAGTGAGCCAGACCCTGTAGAAGAGGTGCACAGTGTCAACAAGTTGTGGATCTCAGCCCAACCATATAATTAAAAAATCTAGTGAATCAAAAAGCATCCATCTTGATTGTGTGAACAAGAATAGCTCACTGAAGTCAGGGGAATTTCAATGGTATAATTCTTAGATTTATGGTAGAAGGATGACGCTTCCCATACATAACTATACAATACAGGAAAATTCAATATTATTAAAAAATATTACCCTCCTGTGTAACTAGTACAGTCAATTCCAAGTGCCATCCCACTCCCAGCTAACTGAAACAAGCCCCCTCATCCAAAACCCCAGCCACCTTTATGCAAATCTAGACCTCTCAGTTGTGATGCTGCTGTGAATACCCTGAATTTTAAGGTAAATACAAACATGACTGATTTTATTTCATAAATAATTCTGATTTTCTCTTTTCAGGATTTATCCTATTAAAAAAAGACTACCAGACTCACCTTTTTTCTTTTTTAATCATATGATTTCAGAAACATATTTTAAGAATTTTTGATAATATAAAAAAGCGGAGAGAAATGATAACAGTGATGCAGCTTTACCAATAGACCACAAATATAACATAGATTCTAAAACAGTGATGAAGGGAACAGTGACATTTTAAAGGCAAAATTTGATGGCAATCTTTAAAGAATAAACAGACCAAAGGCATTTTTAAGGGCAACTTTGGTGGAGCAATCTGGCTCTCTGAGTGTGTCGATGTTGTCCACAACAGATTTGAGGAATAATATAAAACATATCAGAGGTGCTGCATGTAAAAACAACAAGAAGTAACATTAAGTTGAAAGAACATAAATGTGTTTGTAACTCAAGAAAATAGGCACTGTTCTACCAACAGATTTTGGGCTTTATCTACTCTATGACAGATGAATATTGCCTTTGCATATTTGTGGTTCTTTAAATCCAAGTTATGAAAGTGCAAACACAGTTAGCTATTCTTCTGCAGAACCCTTTTGAAAATCAAGTTACACTGAGATATCTGTTGCTGTAGTGAATACTCACAGCAATAAGAGAATGGACATGTTTTTCCTGAGTGTTTTGCAAATGTTAATATTTTTGTTACTTAAATTATCATATGGCTAATAGTACCTTGAATTAAACCAACCCTGCAGAATGATCAAAAAATCAATTGAGTTTGAGTGATGGTTAAATTACGTCCTTATAGTCTTTGCAAGAAATGCTTACAGAATTATGGATTACTGAAAAATAACAAAAATCTAAAGGAAAAAAGTCAAAGCTGGTAATACTAATGGAATAGGTAGTTGATTGTTATGCACAATGGTAAAACAGAAGAGAAATCACACTTTAGCTGCAATGAACACAGCTGATGTGTTGGCTATTATTATTAATACTAATATATATTTTGTAGTCAGAATGTTTCTCAGCCTATAAACAACTTATTCTTTCTCATTAACACATGCTTCCTTGCTGCTGTAAGAAATATTGCAAAATTTTCCTCTGAAGTCAGGTACCTTATGTAAACATATCTGAATGTGTTCTTGTAAAGCTAAAATGCAGAATCCAGCAAACAACAACATAAATATCACTTGTCATGTTTCAGGCATTCTTCTTTAGCCACACACATGCCAGGATATATGCTACTTTTAATTAGACGAGCTCTCTTTCACCCTTATGTGTTGGTTTGTGTGTGTGGGGTTTGTTTGTTTTTTTCCATGTAAGTGAGATTTTGCTCCAATGAAGGTTCTAGAAGGAAGGTGTACAATTTTTTAAAAAAATGAGATTTAAAAATAGTTTTTAATATGATTTTTTTTTTTGTTTAATTCTACTATCTTAAATCTGCTGCGGTGAAAAATGTAAAACCCTGCATCTTGTGTGTGTTTGTATTCCTTCCAAATATGTTTACGGGAGTGATTAATAATAAACTACTTTTACTCTGGTGTTACTGTAGCAACACCAGAGAGTGTACTAATATTGCTATTACTTTTTTTTTTTTTTTAAGACCTTAAGCAAACTCATTACACTGGGGCTATTTCTGTGCTAATTTACCAATACCACAGGCATGAAATTGTTCAACTAGCTGTCTTAAGATTCTCTCTTGTAAATTTGGGAGCAGTGATATTGCTGGTCATATCAAATGTGTTCCTTTTACTAGACAATACAGTATTGTCATAGACTAATTTTAAGAAACCGTTAGTAGATTGTATTAGAAATTTAGTGAATGTTATAGACGCTGCAAGGTCAGCAATATTTCTTATTGATTGCATTAGCCTATCTCTGGAAAAGACTGTGCAATAAAATTATCTCTGTTCTCAATGCCTCTAGTAAACATACCATGCATTTTGTGTTATTTCTCTAGCTTCATCTGCTGATAGTAACAATTAAATTGCATTTTGTATTGGAATTTTTTATCTGATAGCATATTATGAATTAACATAGATATTTTTCTCACATAGGCTAACTAATTGGATAGAGATTACTTAGCATTGAACAGTGGTTGCTTGGTAACTTTCTCAGTGATGTTTTGTACTTTTTTCTCAGATACTTTTATATGTGTATTTCTGCCACATCAAATAACAATAAGAATGTTTTCACTAAGAAAACTTCTTGTTCAGAGTAAGCTTATGCCTTTTCATGTATCTGAACATATTGAGAGTCAAATTTGAAGAAAGATAGATAATACGAGGGTATCCCACAAAGTAAGCAGGATTCTTTTTCTTTTCATTGCCTTATAGTGTTCTTAAATGGGGTTTGTATAGTACTCAGCATATCCATTTCCATTGTGAGACAATGCGTTTGAGTTTTACAGTAGGGCATAAGAACAGACACTTGATAATGCAACTAAATGAAAGATCTTGGGTTCAAGGCAAGAATAATAAAGACAGTCTTTCAGATTATACTAAAAGACATCCAAGGAGTAAATAATTTTCAAAGAGAAAACTATAGAATACATAAAAGAAGTAATATAGATTGGAGAGGGAGCAGCTATTTTTGTTTTTGTTAATATGTTCTGGAGGTGTGAAGAGGGGCTGTTACCATGTTTTAGTTTCTTCTTTCCTTTCTTTGCAGTGATGGGGGGGGAGGGGGAAGTTCTGCATTAGATTGTCAGATATTCTCATAATTTCCATGCATCACTAAACTAAATGGAAATTATAATTTTTCCTTTTATCTGCTTGGGATGCTCAGCTGCATAGACTCATCCATGCTTTGATTAACTTTATAGGTAGAAAATTGTCCAAGTCAGTCTTGAGTAATAATTCATGCATGCATAAAGGACTCAGTAGATACAGGAAAAATTATTAGTATCTCAAGAATTTTTCTTTTTCTGTGGCATCAGTGGTCACACTGCTCTTTACTTCAAAAATAATAGAATTCCTTCTGTCTGTGTCTGTGAGCCAATAACTTTGGAAAAAATTAAGGAACAGGTCTGTATTTGTCTCTAATTTAGGATGACACGCAGTATGGTAATTTGCTTTGCTTCAGTCAGATGGTTTAGGGTCTGCGGCTCTATTCCATGCAAAGCTTTCAGTGTTTTTTCTGAGTGCGGGGCAGACCTTTAATGTGTTGTTTTAGGCATCAGCCAAGTGCTGCAGTATCTGAACATCAAATAGATCCTTTGATCCAGTTACTAATGGCAATCTTTTGCAATGGTGAGATTCAAAGCTTTCGTTTGTTTGGGTTTTTTGTTTTTTTCTGGTGAAAGCATGAGAGATCAAAGCAGCTCTGGGGCTGTTATCATTGAACAACTTGTATGAGCAGCAGAACTTGGCAGAGGAGACAGTGGAGAACTGGTTACTCTTTGGGGCAGGCTGCCAGGCCACTGGCTGTGCCACCGTGCTGTGTCAGTTATGTTAATGGTCTCTGTGAAACTCCAACCAAAATTAGACAGAGCCATCTTGACAAAGGTGTACTTCCAGTCTGGTATCTTTAATGTTTTCTACTTAACTGCCACGTTTCCACCAAAAATGCTGCTGCTACGCATAGCTTTGCCTTTTTTGATGCAAGAATTTCTGGAAATAGAAAGAAAATGCTTCACTCAACTACTGAAATCATTACAAAAACCCAAAAGTCACTGGTGTGCTCTTGACCTGAATACTTTGTTCAATTCTAGTCATTTAGAGGAAGACTAGTGAAAGGTTGCTGGAGTAATTGGAAAAATAGGGAGCTCATTTTACCACAGTGCTGAAAGAGACTGTCTTTTTCTATCTAGCTTATAGATTGTATAATTGCTTGCTAGAAATTTATCAAAAGAAGAAACAATACTAGTTAAATGCCACAGAGAAACCATGCTGGTCAAAGAGCAAATGCACACAAGGCAAAGGATCAAAGACAACAAAAACAATTACAGCAGATGTTAGAAAAGTGGGGAGCTGGTAGCCATGAGGAGAATGAGGTTTTGAAGCAGCCTTTCTTTAGGTCTGCTTTGACTATGCCATCTAACCAATTTGATGAGAGAGTGCTTATGAAAGGGACTGGGCTGTACAATACAGATCACCTCAGGTAACAAGGGGTTAGACATGATGACAATGGAAGCTATTCTCAGTATTTTATTCCTAAAATACTATCTTAAGCACCTTGTACCACATCTGGGTACTATTATTTACAGGTGGCTGTTCTGATTCTCTTTCAGCTCAGACGTATGGCATGCCTTATATACAGTAAAATTCTAGATGTTGTCAATGTGGCTGCATTACATTACTTCAGGGCTTATCTTGCTCCAAAAGAAGCGTAATTCAGGCTGGTATGTTCAGAGTGGCTGTTGGATTTAGGTGTCTAAATCACATTGATGTCACACATAAACAAACATCAGTAGTTAGATACATTGGTTTGAAGTCAGCACTCCTTAGCTGCAAATAAATTTGGCATTTAACAGTGCAGCTTGGGATTTTGAAAAATGACTTTTCACTTATAGTTCAGTGCATTGATTACCATTGCCTATTAATTGACATAAATAACATACAGACACACTGATCTTATTGCTTTTCCTGTAAACTAAGAAGTTCATTCATGAATTCGTTCTTGTTTCCAACAAGAGGGAATCAGTTTTCCTCTCAAGTTATTTTGGCTAATTGACACAAAAGTGTCAAGATTCACTGTGCTAGCTCTGTAATTTTCGTAACCTTTCTTGCTGCTCTTTTTTCCATTTCCTGACCATAAAATCCTGTTTCATTGAAGAGGGTCTGAATATAAGGTGGTGCTTCTGGTATAAAGCATATAAAACTTAAAAGTATATACTTACCAAAATTAGGTTCTCACAAAAGTAATCTCTTTGACTTGAATAAGACTATTTATTTGAGTGACTGCTATTTAGTATCAGCAACATGGATCAATTTAAATCTATTTTCCAGGGAAACGTGCTTTTATCATGGGATGTTGCTATGGTCACATAAAGAAATTGTTTAGCAACTCCTTGTAAAAACTGCTTTCATATTCACACAGAGAAAAAAGCAATCTGAAGAAAGATCTGACAACTAGAAAAAAAAAGGTGTCGGAATAAAATATAAAATCTTTTTCAAGGAGATATAATCTCTCCTAGGTATCAATTAAGTTTAATTTCAGTATCAATTTGTTAAAGTGCTTTATTTTCTAATGTCATAAAGGGGCTAATGAAAAGTAATTTCACTGAAGTTAATCACTATTCCATAGAGTTTTAAAAATATTTTGATGCAAGAAAATTCAGGATGAGGCCCTGCGCTTAGTAGGTAAAAGGGCAGAGATCCTGATTGTGATGATTTTAATTCTCGTAAGTTAATTTCTATTGAAGAATTTCTGCTTGTGCAGAATTTAGGCTGAAGCTAATTGTAAGAGCTTCTAATAGAGCTTCCTGTGCAGGTATGTAGTCTGCCATTGAAAAACTGCATTTTTTCAACTAAAAAGGACTTTTTCCTCTCTGTTTCCAAAAGAAGCCAATGTGTTTAACCACTTGTCATTCTGGGGTTCTCTACACCGTTCTCTGTGCCCACATATGAGATCAATTTCTGTAATTTTTTCACCTGGTGAGGGTTCCACCGCCTCCGTGTGTGCTGGGCAGTGGGATGGATCGCGTTGGTTTGGCAGAGCGCGGCTCGCTCTCCCCTCTCCTCCGTGCCTCTTGCCGAGGCCGGTGCGGCTGCTTTGGCTGTGGCCCCTCTGCAAACCTTCGTGTCACTTGCCTGTTTCATTAGCACCGGTTTTTTGCATTCAATTCTGGCTCATGGATAAAAATTTCACACATTTTGGGAACTGGTGTTAATCCACAGTTACCTGCTGTGGTAGCCAACCTAGAAGTATGTGGTTAGCCACGACTGACAAATATTTCTGATTAAGGCTGGGTTTAGCCAATTAACATATACTTTCAGTGTATTCTATATGACTGCTTTGGACTCGGTGTTACGTGATAGTTAATGTTCGTACAGCTGTCAGAAATTACGTAACAGCGTTATCTCATCTCAGGGCATTTATTCTATAGAGCTTTGGGTTTTTTTTACTTCTGGTAGTCTTCTGAGGATACTCAGATCTCCAGCTGGTTTATCTACTGTTGTGCCAACATTCCTTAGATCTTCATACTCCAAAACAACCAGCAACAAGTATGATATTATTATAGTATTACTTTTGTGATTTTTACTTATAAATGAAACTGATCATAGTTTTGAACTGAGATTCTTTTTCCTCAGGAAATAACATTGAAGTTAAAGGATCTATAAAACCTCATCTCCTTTTTGTTTTCCTGTATAAATAAAATGTAATTGTGTATGAATGCTTTTTCTACAGTGTTGAGAACTCTCAATTAGAGGAACACGATATAAGTCAAAGTATAGTAACATTATTGCTATTGAGATACTGGTAAAGATATCTGAAAGTGGCAAAGATGAAATACCCATCAAGCTGCATAATATTTCTGTTATTTTCTGGCAACATCTGTGTGTATTTGTGTCTTTGTATATGTGATGGGTATGTGTGTGACTGTGTATATAGATAATTGTATGGATCCCAAATACCCTAGAATTCAAACTCTTCTTTTTTTTTCTTCCCTCCCCCGTTTCTTTTTCTTATCCAGGACACTTTCATATTATTTTATGCATTTTCTTCCCTCAGTCACCCGCTTACTCATCTCACAAATCTTTCAAAAGATCAACTTCTTGCCCTTTGCTTCTTACAATTGCTTGCAGAACAAAAATTCCCTGAGAATGTTAAAGTGCCTTGAAATAATTTAAAGGCAAGAAGAAATTCAGAATAACTTTTGAATAGCAAAACAGAAGTATCAAAGAGGTTGTAAAAGTGTTTCTCAGGTAGGTAATATTTGTCTTGTTGTTAATAATACTGGACAGTCTATATGCACAAATGTGATCTAGATCAACTAAAACCACATTCTTGTGTTGGTCAGAATGGTTAACCAGAACTAATAGTTTTGTGGCTTGGTGTTTCCCGCCCCTGGGTTTAAGTTGCCTTAGAGAGAACAAATGGTACCTGATCCAGAGGAAAGTGCAGGACAAAAAAGCTACAAAATCCGAAAACTTCTAAGCAATATGATTTGTAGCAGTTCACCACATTGTGAATTATTCCTTCTTAGAATTAGTCTTTTTTTTTTCTAGATTAAATAATTTAGGAAACAGAAATGGAATCTTAATTTATTTTACTTCTAAAATTTCTATCAAAATCAAGTAAGAGTTTGATAAGTAGACCAGTTATATGATCATGTGACATCATACGCAGTGTGCCTCTGAGTGAAAACCAAATTGCTGAGTACTGGAAATGTAACATGCAAATTTTTCTTTCAAGTAAAGAGGAATAGCTAACAAAAGTGTTCCGATTGTTATAGCAATTCATTATAGAGACAAAAAATAAGTTTGAACCTCAATATCATAGTCTTGAGTTTCAATTTATCATAATGAAAGATTATTATGAAAATGTTATACCTAAACCTAAAGAAATCTGACCAGGGAAATACTTTTCAAATTAAAGATTATATATAACAAAAAACCCTATATATGTTATAGCAGTAAATCCAAAGAAGAGAAATCTGTCATGTTTGATTATGGATGTTGGATGAAAGTTTTCTTTTGCTAAGACTACATTTTACCTCTCATCCTCAGGTTCACTACTATCCATGAACAGAATTTATCCATCGTTTACCCATTATCTCTGAGTGTGCAAATTCACTGATCTTTATTTTGAAATCCCAGGAATTTCATTGATTGAAAAGTTTTATTTGTACAGGACCATGGTTTTTTTCCTACTTAATAAGGTTATGAAATCAGAGCAGACAGATAAAAAGAAATTCTAATGATAAAACAGTACTTCATGGTGGAGTTCAAAAAATGTCTTGAGCCAAAAAACTGTAAAAATCTGTAAAGATTGTAGCCTTGAGAAACTAACATAGAGGCACACCTCTAAGGCAGAATGAAAATGACTAGAAATGTCAAAAGAGCTCAAAAAAAGGTGACAATGTGAGGTTGGTAAGGAGCATGGGATGGCCATGGTTTGTTAACAGTCAACGCTAATATAGATTTGGTAACATATTTGGTCAATTGCTTGGGAAAAAAAAACTCCTTCCTTCTATATGTAGCTTCAGAAACAATATTTTCTCAATAAAATGTTAGAATTCTGAATTAGTAAAACTACAATCTCACTTTGGGAGAAGAGACTAAAAACGTGTTTGTATGGTAAGGCTAAGCAAAGTTGCACTTGGTAGGTAGACTGGAAATAATTTCCTGTGATTCAGAACAGCAAGTGAAATATTTTCAAAGAAATATTTTCTGAATAACTTACCACATGTTTATCCACTATAATACATCTTGTATATTCTTTTGCTACATTCAGCACTGGCCACTGTTGGAGACAGAACAATGAATTAGAAAGTCAATGTGGCAAATCCTACTTTGATGTGCCCATTATACAGATATTTTCCACAAGCACATTATCATTGTTATACAGCAGCCAGTCCTGGTGAGATTCTAGAAAATGGCGGGGGGGAAGAAAGGTTTCCTTCATATCGTTGTACAAACAGTATACAGCTATTGATTAGCTATACAAGTTGCCTCTTCGAAGAGGAGTGTAGAAGAAATTACTTTACTATTTTGGGTGATTTACTTGTACTGATCCTGGCAAGGTCCATTAAATACTAGAAAAAAAAAATCAACGTGATGCATTAGATTAAATTTCTGTAAGTGTAATTAAATCCTGTTATAGATTTGTTCATGTATCAGTAAACTAATTGCATTTAGTCAAACATTTGTGTTGAATCTGTACAAAATTAAATTAATTTCCCCAACTGTGAACTATAGAAAAGCAACATATAGTAAATTGCTCAAGCATTCAGATTATTGACTCAAAAGACAGAGTTACAACAGAAATGTTGATATATTCAGTAAAAGGAGCCATTAGAAGAATTAGATTTAACTTGGGGAACAATTAATTTTTGGTTATTGGATTATATATAACAATTAAGGTAGATGAATAAAAGAATTATTAGGGAAGGTTTATTTTCTTCTGCCTCTTGGTGTTCAATTCTAAAAATATGAAATTTCTCCTCAAATTCCACAGTATGGTTAACAGGGGGTTAGACTAAGCTGAATCAGAGTTTGACAGAGCAGCTCACGAAGATACCCCTGCTCAGAAAGAAAGAGAGTGGAAAAGCCTAAGTGGAGGGAATCTAAGAGGACTGGGACAAGCATCATTACCTGCATAGGAGAAAGGGTTCAAATAATTGTCATATGCACAGGTGTTGAAGAAGATCTCGACTCACAGAGGGCTTGTGCATGGAGGCAAAAACAAATGAAAAGATTTGGAATAGGTTTTGAGGGGAAATGTGTTCCATTTTCTATACAGATTTGCATAAAGTTGAAGAGTAAGATGGGTTATCTGTTGTCTTCTGCTCCCTTTCTGTTCTGAGCCGAGAGGAAGTCCCATGAACACGGCCAGCGCAGAGCTGAGCTTGCCTGGTAATTGCTGCTGAGAGGCACGAGCTCAGCACTGCTGTTTAGGTGGGTCCCAGCTCTGACTAGCAGTATTCATCAGGGTTTCTGGTTGGGACTGAGTGAGCTTGAGATATGTGGAGGAATGCCCTGAGACTGCCCAATACTGCTTGCAGTACAGAAACAAGATTGAGGTGCGTGTCTGATTTCACAATTAGGACATTCGTTAAGAGATGTGGATTCCAGGATTGTTTTATTAATGATATAATGTATAAGAGACTGAGAACATCATCTTCCTCTGAGTGCCCTGTATTTGAGGAGGCCTGAACTCGGATACTTTCCCGCTGCGTGAATGGCCTAACTCCTGAGGTCCTGCAACAGCTGTTCTCCTTCCAGTAACTTTGTGAATCTTAACCTTCTTTTCCATTGCTTAGCTTACAAATGAGTTAGAAACTAAACAAAAATTTCAGGGAAGGATTAAAAAAATAGTAACAATCCTGATATAATCTGATGTGATTTTTTTTTAATAGTGCTGCACTGAAAAAAGCAATTATTGATACAACCATATTTTAGATAAATGCAAAGAATATCTGGCTAAGTTTCTGAACTAGAGGAATACTTATCCTCCCTGAATCTCTGATCTGAGTCCTTTAAGGTTTAGTCATATTTTTCTATTACTTTGAGTAAAAGGAATAAAATGTGAATGCTAGAGATGAATAGAGAATTTTCAAAATGCAAGTCCAACATTCTTACTCAACTTATATTTAAACTATTATTGGTATAGTCAGCCTGGCTCTCTCACACATGTTCTTCACCCACGTATGGGGGGTTTACTGTTCACAGCACCCACCAAACTGAATGCAAGCACAGAAAGACAGTAAAACCCACTTTTGCTCAGTTCTGTGCACATTTAGTTGCACTAAGTTATAGACAGAATAAAGTATGGGAGGACACTTCTGTAATAACCTCTGTAAGTGTGACATTTAAAGGAAACCTCGTAACCAAGCCAAGTAAACCTGCAGAACTATGTCCAGACTTGAACGTCATACAAAACGCGAAGAAGCTCGTTAAAGATCTGGCTGCTATTCAGGAATCACTGGCAGATTAAACAGCAGTGGAAAGAAAAAAGGTATGTTTCTCATAACACGTTATGTTTTTGCCATCTTCTGACTGGCCCGTGTTTATCGCACAAATACTGAAAGTCATTACTTGAAATGGTATCTTAAAGTAAATGCTGGAACAAATTTTTGCTTATGAAAGCAAAGAGTTGTAACTGGTTACAAAGTACAGTAAGTCATACTTGCAGAATTTATACAAGGTTTAGAGTCTGTCAGTTTTATATTATTGCATCATATACTTCAGCAAGATACCATTTGTTTTCTTGTGTAATGAATAATCAAGCTTATCTCCATCTGTTCTGATATACCTCCTACTCATTTAAGCTGCATACTTTGACTCCTAAAGTAAATAGTTGATTCACACCTGGATGAAAAAAATGTCTGTAAAATCAATATCAGTGAACAAAAAAATATTTGATATATTTTTATGTGGGTCAATTTGCATTGTTCACTGCTTTATTATCTACAGAAAAATTCAATTTTTTATGCCACAATATCAATTCATAAGAATAAAAGGCCTTCTGGTTATCAGAGCTAGACCCTCCAGTTCAGCCTCTAAATATATTTGATTTATTTTGGCTACGTTATCCTGTTTTTTCTCTCATCAGATCACACATTTCTTGGCACAGAGCTCTTGAGAAGCTGTGTTTCCTTATAGTTTTTGGTTTAACTGGCTCATATGCTTAAAACTGGTGATTTGAGTGTTAATAGACTTTATCTGTGGTAGTGAAAATGAATCTGTTACCAATATGGTATGGATTAAAATAATTTGTCACTGTAAAAATAATGGTATGATGAACATACAGTTCCTAGAAGGAAAACCAGGATCCTCTACCAATTTCAGTATTTATATTCTGTTGGGTTTTATGTTTTGTTTTGTTTTTTTTAGTAAAGCAGTGCTAGCATGCCAACTATTCTTCTTCAGAAAGAAGAGGAGCTTGCAGTAAGACTTGAAAAGCCACAAGAAAGAGATAGAAACCAAACCAGAAAGGACAGAAGACTGTCAGACAAAACACAGCAGAACTTAGTAGCTGGAAAACAGAATGTGTGAATGAGGCTGTAAGGTGAAAGACATCGCTGAGGCTGTAAGTACTGCAAATAAGTTAGCTGAAGTTAATTTACTCTGCATAAACCATACAGCAAAATATAAAATGGAAAAAAGCTAGCTGAGAAAAGGGTCATCTTAGAATCTGTTTAGTAAAATCTGGGACCCAGTAACTCTAAATGAAAGCAGTGTTAAAGTGATGTAGGAGAAATATAAGAGATGCCATGCAAAACCAATCCAGTCCTCCTACTCTAGTATTCTGTTTTTAGCAGTGACTCTCAGTGCTAGAACATGTTTTAAAGAAAGCTGGAAGAAGACATGTGGTAAGCAATTATAAAATCTGCCCTGAGGAAAAAGTTTCTTTCTGCAACCCATCAGTTAGAGGTTTGTTTATGCCCTGAGGCATGAGGATTAATATTCCCTCCAAATGCTTTTGGTTTATAAAGCTTTACCTTTTTTTCATAGACATGTTCAGTTTAATTACTATTATTTTTAATTCTACTGACCCTCTGGAAGCCAATGGTGTCTGCAACAATAAATTCCACCATGTAGTTATTTATTTATGTGACAGAAATATGCTTTTATGACTTTAAAGGGTAGCTGGACTAAGTGGGTACTTCTGAAGACTTGCTGAGATCATCACTGACCAAATACAGAGGTGAAAAGAATTAAAAAGGCAAACCATACGGTGAGGGAAGGAGGGAGATGAAATTTAGAGAGAATACATAAAATAACAGCACTGTTTGACCAGACAGTTGCCATTCATCTGGTCCTGATGACCGCCATATACAAACAGTAAATGTGACAAACATTAACTACAACGAATTGCTAATTATAATCTGTTTAGAGTGCATAAGCCCCAACTTTCTCTTGCTCAGTGAAGATTACAAGAAACGAAATTCCCAAGCCCCACAATATTAAGTTATCCTTAGAGTATATGCAGCAATTATAGGAAAAGAGGGAGGAAGCTTGCAACTCCTGTTTGGAGAGATTAATTTCTTGCATCCATAAAGCTTACTTAATGAATGTATTTTAAATAAATGAAGGGAAAATATATTTGTCTTTCTAGGAATCTGTTTTCTCAAGCTTTTGCTTGAGGGTAGAAGGCTTGATCCTGAAAACATGTGGGCAGCAAGGCTACCTTTGCACATAAGTTCATTTATACATTCAAATCTTTGTAAACTCTACTGTGATGTGCAATCCAAATACCCTAATAAAGAGCCATTTCTGAAGAAAATTAGTTTTCTTACTTGTTTTGGGAAGTTATGTGCAAGACAATTCAAAGCAGAAAGTGCAGTGCCAGTGAGGTGTTAAAGATTAAATAAAGCCTCTCACATTCTCAATTTTTAAAGAAAACAATATGCCAGTATTTTGTATTTTCCTTTTCAATATCTCAGCTCTTAAGAGATTACTTTATTTTATAGTAGACAAGAAATGTAGATATTTTCTGCTTTCTAAATGAACAATGTGATTGGCATATAACATAAAAGTATGTGTCTAAAGAACAAGAACCTTCAGGTAAGTATTACGTCTCACAGTTCTAAAAACAAACAAAAAAAGTAAGATAGTAATTCTATGGTGACCCATGACCATATAATGTATTCTGAAATACATATTGGTTACAGGAATCTCTCCCTGACCAAAAATTTCATATCTATAAAAAACAAAGTAAGAGGAAAAGCCAGATCAGAGGGAGATGGATGATAAAGAAGGATAGGATGAAATGGGAATGCAATGACAAATAAAGGTCTTAGCCGTGGCATTTAACCACCGAGCTACAGTGACGGTAATGAAAAGCTATCTTCTGGTGATGCTTAGGGAGCAATTAGAGAAAGATAACCTTCTTGAGTTCCTGATGCCAAAGAGCTCTTCTGCTGATGCCAGTCTTTTAAATGGCCTGTGTGGCCTCCAAGCTAGTGACCTAAGAAGAAAACTTGCTATTTTGCTGTCTGCCCACTTCCCCAGCAATGCCTGTCCCATGGCTACCCAAAGAGGATTTTTGCAATATTTGCAAATTCTATCTTTTTTTTCCTATGCCAAAATCAGGATTCTAGACTCTGGTTGGTTTAGGCTGTTGTGATGTCTGTTTGCAGACTGATCCTAATTCCATTTTTATTTACCCTGGTAATAGGGTATTACCCTGGTAATAGATAGCACTGAAATATGTATAATATGGATTCTTTTGTGCCTTTTTTTTTCCTGTTTTCTATTTTTCTCTTTAATGACTTGTGCAGGCATTTTTTGCTCATTACAGGACAGCCAAATTTACACTCAGGCTAGGGGGAACTTGCCATTTTATGTGTGTGTATAAAATTTCAAAGAACTTTAATAAGCAGGTAATTTTTTTTAATTCCTTTAATCATAGCATTCATTTAACTAATTATATTAAGTTCCAGTTATAATTGAGCTAAATAAAATTATCTAAGCCTTGTGAATGGGTAAATTTATTGTTTTATCTCAAATTTTTCTACAGCATTGGGTTTTACTTTCAGTGAGGCAGATTTTTTTAGAAAAGGTTTAGCTATGTAAACAGGGAAAATGAACAATTCACAGACTATATCCTAAGTCTGTTAGGTGTACGATGATGAGCTATTGCCTACTAACTGCAACTTGCATTTAAGCAAGTCCATTTCTATTCAGGAGAGCTCTTTGCACCTGTGTCCTTTAAGACTCACTTGCTGAAACCTGTGCGTTGCTTTTGAACAGGGGTACTTTCCTGAAAACAGGGTATGAATAATGACTGGTTTTGTATTGAATGCTCATTTTTTAACCTAATAAACTAAAGCCTCCTAGACCCGGACTATTTCAGAAGGAGGTATTGTTCATTGTCCAAAACAATGTTCTTGTAGTGTGATTTACATTGTTGTTTACATCTACACATTGTTGTTTAGTCAAGAATCCATAGTTAAAAACTACCAAAGGACAGATTTACTGTACAGATAGAGTGTAGCGGCTGGGAAGGAGCCATTAAAGTCTATTGAGCAATTACTGTGAATTTTCAAGAACAGTATATATTTGAAATTCCACAAAAGCTCAAAAAACCTTCTGTTTTCACAGGTAACTTCAACTGGAATTTGTAGAGCAGTGCGCACATTGTTGGTATTGTGGTAAGAGAAGAGGGGTTTTTTTTTCTCTTTTATTCCACCTGTTTCTCTATGAGATCTCTGCCCTTTTTTAATGGATTAAGAACCCGATATGTTTTTTAGTTTTATGTTTTTTGGACACAGTCCACCAGATCATCTCAATACCAAAAAGGGAATGCAATGAGAATGAGTTATATGAGGTAAGAAGGTATTATTGAAGAGAGCAGGAGCAAAGTGACAAGGATAACTAGTGACCACAACAGTTCAACCTCTCAAAGAAGACTTTGAGACACATTTTGAAGATGGATTAACTAAAGATGTAGAGTTAAATGGAAAATGGCAAAGAGACAATATGGATTTATAAGAGGGGAATACATATCACAATGACGTGGTGTCTTTCCTTGGTAACATAATTGATTTTATAGACAAGAAAAATACTATAGAGCTAATCTGTCTAGAGTTCAGCAAAGAATTTGATTTAGTGTCTCAAAACCAATTATTATTTCAACAGGAGAAGATACAGCAAAATTGTGGTATGGATAATGGACTACTAAAAGGAAGGGGAAACAGGTAATGAAAGGGGAAGGAGTAGTCTGAAAGGCAGTTACCGTTAGAAAGCCTGGAGGGGTGAGTTTGACAATAAGTTTATTGAATGTTATTGCTAGTGGCCCTGGCATGTGGGATTAGGGCATGTTGGTGAGGAGTGCTAAAACTACTTGCATACTAGTACAGAGGAGGATTAGAATTTCCGGTAGGTAAGACGAGCATAGCAAGCTTGTAAAAATACTGGATTTTTATCACCTATCTGTGTCAATACAGATGTCACCAGTGCAGTAACATTGGCTAATGAGGATTTGAATTAGTTCAGCTGATAATTTTTTTACTAGACTTCTTCAGTAATACTATTTAAAAAAAAATGTTTATAGGAAATGTGGTGAAGGTAGAGAAGACTATATTTGCAGATCCAAAACTATCAGAAAGGAGTAATTTTTGTCATTTCATATTTCACTAATAAGATCTTTCGGGGAAAAAAAGAAAAGGTGTAGAACCTCATGCCAGCAACCTCAAATAGTCACTAAATTGGAAAGATACGAGCAAAATAGAACTGGAAGGCATTCAGTTTCAGAATTACTGCTTAACAGAATGCATTTATTTGCACATGAGTGAAAAATACATTATCTTCAAATTGTAAGCCAAAAATCTTAATGCAGGCAATGAACCCTGTTCCCATGAACACAGGGAGAGTACCTTAGTGCAATACAGAACTCTACAGGAGAAAGTCAGGACTCTTTCTTACCACATATGTCAGCCTTTATTATCCTGCAATGTACATTGCAGCATTTCTCCTACTGTTTGTCTGCAACCGACATACACAGGTTTTCATATGTATCTGGATTTTTTTTTGATGCACCAGAATATTTTTTTTTCCAGGTAGATTGCCTTCATTTTGAAAATTTGCATTTGTGTTCTGAATGCAACTGAGTAAAATTTCAACCAGGCTTGCTCTGAAAGGTCAGAGAAAGTTAAATAAATTGAGGAATTTTGAAAGATATTTGTACTTCCCATATATTGCAGCCTCATAGGCCAGGCTTGGGAACTGATCTCTTGCTGACCAGGGGTAACTCAGCCAGCCAATATAATAATGCAGTGGTTTAGGGTTAAACAGGTATTGCATGTTGTAAAGGAATCAGGTGTATTTGCAATGAAATTTCTTGTAAGTCTTCTTAAAAATAAGGGCAGAATTTTTTACATGGACAATATGCACACAAAGCACAATGGATGACAAGCATATTTTTAGGACAATACAGAGATTTGCGCAACTACAAAAGTAAATGAGATCCCATTTTCCAGAGTGGATGAATGGGATGTAGACTGAAAAAACGCATAGGGCCTTAGACATATTTTCTGTGCAGTGGGTGGTGTCATTGAGAAGGTTTAGTGGTTTAATCTCAGCTGACAGCTCAGCCCTACACAACTGCTTACTCACTCCCCCATGGTGGGATGGGGGAGACAATTGGAAGAGTGAAAGTGAGAAAACTCATGGGCTGAGATAAAAAGAATTTAATAGGTAAAGCAAAAGCAGTAGACGCAAGCAAAGCCAGGAATTCATTCCCCACTTCCCATGGGCAGGCAGGTGTTCATCCATCTCCAGGAGAGCAGAGCTCCATCATGTGTAATCGTGACTTGGGATGACAAACACTATCACTCTAAATGTCCATCCCCTTCCTCCTTCTTCCCTCAGCCTTATATGCTGAACGGGACATCATATGGTACGGAATCTCCCTTTGGTCAGTTGGGTTCAGCTGTCCTGGCTGTGTCCCCTCCCAACTCCTCGTGCACCCCCAGCCCCCTCGCTGGTGGGGTGGGGTGAGAAGCAGAAGAGGCCTTGGCTCTGTGTCAGCACTGCTCAGCAGTAACGAAAACATCCCTGAGTTATCAACACTGATTTCAGCACCAATCCGGAATATAGCCTTATATCAGCTACTATGGATAAAATTAACTCTATCCTGGCCAAAACCAGCACAGATGGTAAGTCAATGTCATCTTTGTTTTGCAAAATTATAACAGGGTGTTTTGGTGTGTAGTGCACTTTCACGTGTAAGAGCACGCTGCAGTCTCTTGCCCCTCTAGTCTCTTCAGGCTCCTTTCAGACATCATTGCCTCTGCGGTGGACATGTGTCCCTTCTCCTTAGACAGTAGCAGTGATGGCAGCAATTGCAGAGGTTGTAGCAACTCTGAGAAAAAGACATTGCTCTTACCCTGCCTGTTGTTACGTATTTCGCTACTTAAACAATTACTGAGCTTTTTCCTGTACTTTTCCTAACGAGAGAAATAACTCTGCCTCAGAGTTTTGTTGCTGCTCACATGCCCTGTTGAGGTGGTGCAACTTACACGTTAGTCCTTGATTTAGACCATTACCAGAAATCTAGCTGTATCAACCTGTGATTTTGTTTCCAAAATGGCAGCCTGTTACACTGTAAACTGCGAATGCTCTTAGAAATTAATTTACTTACCAGGTTATTAAGAAGGGTGGTTTTGAGCTTTATTAAAACAATTTCCAGACAATTTTCAACAAATGCCAGATTTTTTAAATAGTCATAAATACTGCACATGCTGGCAATAAAAGCATACATCTTTCTAGCAGCAGGACTCAGCCTTCCTTGAAATACTGTTTAGGAGACTGTGAAAGAGATGTCCTGCAATTGCAGAGCAAATGGAATTCTGCTTGGTTTTCAGGCTGTGTCAATAGTAATATAATCCACAATATCGTAAAGTGCTGTTTATGATGCTACCGTCAGCTGCCACTTTGCAGAATACCATTAGAGAGTGATACTTACTATAAGAAAATATTCTCGAGGAAGCAAAGTCAGCTACAAAATAAAATCAATGATAGCTCGCTTTCTTTAGATGAGTCCAGTTTTGAGATGCAATTGTATCTGTTTTCACTGGAATTAGCTGTGGATAGGGAGCATTCACTGTATATGGCTCTGCCTTAGGATATAGTATAACAAAATACAGTGGGCCTGGAACTTATACTAGCATGAGAATATTGGTACAATGCTTAAACAGGTAATAACATTTACAGATCTGTTGGGACTGTGACTTAGGTGCTGTATTTGGTTTTTTGTACAGTGAAGTAATTTTTGACCACTAGATGGGACTATACAACTTCATGCAACAGTATTAACAGCAATGTTTGAGAGTTTGTTTCTCTTGCAATTAATACTTTCTTTTTTCCCCTGAACGCTTTTACTGAAACAGAGCTTTGTCCCCACCCTTTGCAAAGGGTGAAAACAGCAGAGCCTCTTGTAAACAAGGATCTCTGTAATGCTAGTGAGAATGAAAAAATAACAGACGTTACAGTCTATCCCAATAAAAGAGCCAGCATGTACATAAACCACTTTTAAAGTTGTAACAAATCAGCTTATCCTCTGTGGAGACTAACATTGCAATCATGCTGCTTGACAATGCACTACTACTAAATATTTCTTCTTAGTCATCTTTTTCCTTGGTATGCAATTATCTTAGCTGAGTCTGACTTTCTAAACTATACATTATACACATTTCTTTCTAATCTCAGGCTCAGCCAGGGTGCTGTGATACTTGTTCAGATTAAGATGCTATAAGAAGTAAAAGAAATGAAATTCAGTTATCCCTTTCCCAGATAATTCATTACATTATTCTTCAGTTTTCTTGTGATTAGATTCACAGTGATCTCGAGTCTGATGTAGCAGTAAAGTACTTTCCTCTTTGATGAACTCAGCAGGTTTTATTTCATTGTGAAACAATGTTTGACAGATGAAAACCCATCTTGGTTGGCTATTGCGATTCTAATGCTTATTTTTCCTTCAAAAATTTTTTTTAATCTTGCTTGTTCTCGATCTTAGAGTAGTTATTGCACCATAGTTCTTTTCATTTCACGTCTAAAGATGTTGACTTTAATCGGCATAGGATAACACATTTAAATCCTAAGGCTATTTTAATCTGGAATGTGCAGGAAAGGTCTTGACCATGGGATAGGGGTTGTTGATGAATTTATTTTTATTTCTTGTTGGCAATGTGAATTTCAAGCTCTGAAACTGTCTTTTAAAAAACTGAGTAAAAGGAAACAAAGCTCAGTTTGATTTTTTTGTTTTTGTTTTTTTGTTTGTCTGTCTGGAATATTCGATCAGAGCATCTGGAGCACACTTAATAGCTTTAGGACCAACTCTAATGAGATAGTGATTTTACTCACCCAGTCCTTTTGTGGCAAACACTATCTAATTTGCTCATATATCTACACTGCATATCTAACCTTGCTTTTACTGCTTTTACCGTCCAAGCTTGGGCACTGAAAGCCATCTAATTTTTTTGTTTATTTTACCCTACTGAGAATTTGTACTCTAAAATAACAAACCAGGGGATCAAAATGCTATTATTCCATTTTAATTAGGCAGCACAGAATAGAGATTATATCTTTAATATGCTGAAATATCACAGCTCTTCCATCTGACTTGTACATATGTTGAAGAAGGGGGATGAAAAACTAAGTTCCAGTGATGCCTCATGAAAATTAGATTTTGGTAGACGAGCACTGGTTCACCGTGGTTACTCAGATACTCTCAGCGAGACAAAGAGATGATTTCCCAGGTTCCAGTAAATGCCACTTCTGTCTAGGGTCCAGAGATGTCTCAGAAATGTGTTAGAGTTATTAACACGGATAGCCAGAAACAGAGAAAGCAGAATGATCAGACAGTCTTTTACCATTGCCAGGAAGAGGTTATTGGCTAACATAATCAATGTGGTTTCTAGATTTTACTGCAGTGTCAATGGTGTGTGTGTGCCTGTATGCAATAGATATCTAGATAGATAAGTATAAACATGGATTCTGTTTATTTAATGACAATTGAAATGTGGTTGGGATATCTGTTTGGAAATCGTATCTATTTGAAACTAACTGTTTTAACCTTGGCTGATACTCAGGTTTCATTGTGGGTGAGGAAATCTGACTGGCAGGGTTCTTTGGCATTTTCAAAAAAATCTACAGATACATCTGGCTCAGCACTACTTAAGACTCGTTGTGTGTACAAAGAATAAGATAGGCTGTTCTGTGTATATTATAGAAGGAGAGCATAGATATATACACGTGTGTGTATATATGCTTTCATAAGCACATGTTGAAGGCTACTTCTCCAAACACTGTCCTAGATGTCCTTAGAAAAGTGTGTCAAAGGTACCTTGAAAAACTGGTAGAACTGTTCCAGCAGTAGCACCCTTTATTGGTCAGCTTGCTCTGAAAATGAAAATTGGCTTCCATTCTGCATATCCCACTTCATAATAAGCTTCAACAGCTTCGTTTCCAGGTATAGCCCACAAATTGGGATGCACCATGGAGGAGAAAGAATATACAACAATGGCAATTTCCCAAGCAGAGGTGCCTAGCATTGCAACACGTGCTTATCTGTTTCTCAATTTCTTGTCGCTAAGAGGGGGAAGAAGGTGGTCATGGGTTTATGTGCAAAGGGAAGACTGCAGGAAGAGATTGTTTCATGGCTTGTCTGAATGGAGACTGGATCAGGTCTATCTGATCCCCTAAGATCTAGGAAGCCAGACCAGTCTTGAGAATATTCTTCACTCCTTTCCTGAGCTTCACAAAGCAGGTATGTGGGGGGAAAAAAAAAAATTAAAAAAAAAAAAATAAAAAAAATCAAGCTTTCTTCCCTCTTAAAATGCTTTCCCTTTTTACAGAAATTCTACAGGGTTTTTTTGTCCAACAAAAGCTTAGAGTTTTACAATTTCCCCCACAGAGGGAGATTATTACTGCTGCTCCTGTTTAGATAAAGCAGAAGCCAAGTGCTGCTGCTGATATAGAAGTGAGTGAGAGACCCTTTTCATTCCTTACTCTTCATGTTCCCGAGTGCCTGGCCTTTTTATTCAGCCTGGCTGCTAGAGAGAAAACTCTGTCTTTAGGCAGACCTGCTTTTGCATTAGAATTCCTGATTTTTAGAAAATACATCAGTACTGTTACTTCTTAGAAATCATATATATTTACAGATAAAGCTGAAACATTATCTGTTTGCATTTGTGTATAGAAGCTTGAGGTTACACAAGATTTTATGCAAACTTTGTTAAATTTATGTGAAGTTCTGTTCTTGAGTAAGACAAAACCTGTATTTTGAGGAAAACCCCTACTGTGGAAGTTACTTTTACAGTGTGAAGTTAGCTGTTCCTCCTACTCAACAGGTTTGTGCAGTGTCAAGAGGTCTAGCATGGACACTTGAATAACACTACCCTGTGGTATGGTGATGGCATCCGGACTTGTCTCTGCTGAGGGAGCTGAGCAGGCTTCTTAGCCCATCAGTAACATGGGGTGTGAATGAGGGCTGCCTCCAAACACCATTACTAAAGTCTGAGGGGTCAACAGCTGTAATACAGTTCCTTTGAGGAAGGTAAGTCTTTTGTTCATTTTATCTTAGCCAGAACAAGCTGATGAAAGTGTTTCATATACCCACTGGTATGACATTATGGTAATGTCATTGAGATGACATTAACTGGGTTAATGAGGTTGGCTCTCCTGTGTGGTGTCTTAAACTTTCAAGCCTGTACTGACTTTAGGGATTAAATAAGGGTCTAGAGATGTTGATGCTGGACTCAGAGAAAGGAAGGAAGAATTTTGAGATTTGCTTGTATTGTTAAGTGGATTATCTGTGGCTTTCCTTCGTTTTTATCATGTCAGAACCTATAGCTCTATGAACCCTAACTAATGGTGTAGATTTTGCAGAGAAATACTTATCTGCCTTGAGTTGCTATGTGAGACAAACATCCAATGTGTCACATTCCCTGGGGTGTGTAATCATTATAAACTGGGTACTAGGCTACTCACAGACAGCCCAAAACACTAACATGTTTCTTCAAAAGGGTAAAAGGGTACATCTTCCTATTAGCTGCCTGAGCCTGTTTGTGAGTTTGTAGTGAAAGGAAACAAATAGTATCTGATGACCTGTGTCAGCCAGGAACACCTTTTCTACTCCCAGCACCTGAATTATTTTATAACATGTTCATTTTGTAAAGGTACCAGGGCTAAAAACATAAGACACTTAAGAATGCATCAATATGTGGTTTCACTGGAGAGTAAGAAAACCAAAACTATTGATGAATTGTTTGAGGTTATCTCCCAGTGGGCATGAAAGCTCTAAATTCATATAGCACAGATATGAAAAAGTGAAGTTGGGCTATGATTCGTGCCCAAGAATGTTCTTTTCATCTTTATGCAGAGATAAAACCTAAAACAACAAACAGCCCTCAAAAAAACCCCCCAACAAATAAGCAAAAAACCAAACCATGGATAGCTCTGGCAATAATGCATAGAAGAGCTATCAGGTTAGGATGCATTCTTTGAGCTTCTAGGAAAAACTGCAATATTTTGGTTTTTAATATATACTTAAGAATTAGAGAAATGTGTAATAAAGGGAGGTTGCTTTATTACCAACAACAGGATAAGGCTGATACTGGATTTATTTTGTTTTAAAATTCTTGAGATATCCTCAGGTTTCCAGCAGGTTCCTTTAGAAAGAAAAGAAAAAAAAAAACAAAAAAAACAAACCAACAAAAAACCCCAAAACAACCCAGAAGATAAATGCTTCCGTTTATACAGTCATTCAGTGTGCATTTTAGGACGCACCGTTCCATCTGGTCATGCTAAGGCTTACCAACAAACTGCTAAAGTGTGCAGATGATGTCTGAATATGATGAAAGAATGGTAGAAAAGCACAACTAAAAACTCTGAGCAGCTGCGGAAGAGGCAGACCTGTTAAATTAATGCATATTAAGGAAAACATTAAGTTGAAGTGAATCATAGAATGGTTTGTGTTGGAAAGGACCTTAAAGACCATCTAGTTCCAACCCCCCTGCCACGGGCAGGGACACCCTCCACTAGACCAGGTTGTCCAAAGCCCCATCCAACCTGGCCTTGAACACTTCCAGGGATGGGGCATCCATACCTTCTGTGGGAAACCTGTTCTGGTGCCTCACCACCCTCACAGTAAAGAATTTCTTCCTTATATCTAATCTAAATCTCCCCTCTTTCAGTCTAAAGCCATTACCCCTTGTCCTACCACTCCATGCCCTTGTAAACAGTCCATCTCCAGCTTTCCTGTAGGCCCCCTTCAGGTACTGGAAGGCTGCTACAAGGTCTCCTTGGAGCCTTCTCTTCTCCAGGCTGAACAACCCCAACTCTCTCAGCCTGTCCTCACAGGAGAGGTGATCCAGCCCTCTGATCAGCTTCGTGGCCCTCCTCTGGACTCACTCCAACAGGTCCCTCTCATTGTTGCAATGGGGTCCCCATAGCTGGATGCAGTACTCCAGGTGGGGTCTCACAAGAGTGGAGTAGAGGGGCAGAATCACCTCCCTCAATCTGCTGGTCACACTGCTTTTGATGTATCCCAGGACATGGTTGGTTTCTGGGCTGCAAGTGCGCATTGCTGGGTCATGCTGAGCTTCTCATCAACCAACACCCCCAAGTTCTTCTCCTCAGAAGATAATGTACTTGCAAAATTTTGTACAGCAATGTGAGCAGGCAGGTTATATTAAAGTGGAGACTATCAGCTCTGTAGTTACAGATATCTGTAAGCAACTTATTGGTACAGTCCTTTTCTCATAAGACAGCCCTGGAGATGTGTGGC
This sequence comes from Aramus guarauna, assembly GCA_013400195.1. Lineage (NCBI taxonomy): Eukaryota > Metazoa > Chordata > Aves > Gruiformes > Aramidae > Aramus > Aramus guarauna. Next base: position 1,392,671 of record VXBL01001164.1, on the reverse strand, counting down.
TTATGCATCACTGGTACTAAGAAAAATTAAGTAGTAAAAAAGTCTTTTGCCTTAGTTGCTGAGAATGAAAATAGTTTGGTTTCATTGTTTACAGAAGGTCGACATTAACTGAAATTGACTATGAGCCACTTACTGCCATTGCAAAAAGGTACCTGGCAAACAGAGTCTAATGAGTAAAATGATCATTTTCACCTGCAAATGCATGCTTTTTCAGAAAAACAGGATCTGAGGAAAAAATGGGTAGTTGGAGATCCAGATTCTTAGACTACTTGACAAAAGCTAATGGGTAGTTGGACTCCAGAGCCAGATTATATACCTGGCCACCTGATACAAAGCAAGCAAGCAGACTTGCCCTGCAAAGGCAAAACAATGGGTGATTCCTAGTACTACCACTATGATATCTTCTAGGTGGTAAAACAGACTATTATCCCTAGGTAGTCAAGTATTGTAGTAAAGAGGACTTTGTTGAAAGATACTTGAAAAGCTACATAATAATATCATAACATGGAGATAAGAAGGTGATGCAGAGCTGGAAAAGATCTTAAAAAAATAAAATAAAATTATATACCATGAAGACTGATACTAAGAAATTCATGAATATTTGTTCCATACATCAAGAATAGGGGATAGTTTAAGTAGTTTAAGAACAGCAGTTCTTGTAGACAGCTCAAGAAAAAATGGCTTCTGGAGTAAAGTAGGCACAGATGTATTTGTACTTAGAAAAAAAAAAAATAAAAATCAAATACACCTCTCCAGTTTGTATTCGTTCTGGGCTGCTGTTCTCTCTTCCATTGTTAGAACTATTTACAGGTAAATCTATGCTGTGCACTTCAAATGCTTCTTCATCAGACATTAACTGTATTATATAATAGCTCACAATGGACCTCAGTTTAGGGTATATGAGATGAACCACTTCCGATCTGATCTATTAAAAAACTGTTCAAGTCATCCTTTAATCTTTTCCTTGACATTGTCAAATACTATAACAGCAGAAAGGGTGTGTGTGGTGTTACATTCTGCAATTTCATCAATTTAAAATTACAAAGTAGAACACCTTCACCTGTTAAAAACTGATAACAGAGCACCTAGTGATCTGCAGATAAAGGTGCAGATACAGTAGATACAACTTGGTATGATCTCTTGCCTGTAATAACCTGTATATGGAGATATAGAAGGTGTTACCATGTCATGAAAATGCTGTTGAACCAATCTCTCATGATCACAGAGCTTATCAATCCAGAAATATACGCACTGCTGAACTCCCTGCTTCCTAGCAGAACTTCTTTGGAAGACCCAGATGAACCAGGTCCAGATAGGAATTTTTTATTATTATTTTTTTCTTCTAAATAAAATGAAGGTCTGAGTGATGATGAATCTTTTGTATTCCAGAAGCCTTTTGGGATGGCCCTCATGGTCACTTATCCTGAAAGATGATCTGGCATCTTCTGAGAAGAGTAGGAAGGAGGGGGAGATTTGACCATGTTTGGGGCAGAAATAGGCTCAGAGTAAGCCAAATGCTTATAAATGTAATGGTCCCTTATGGAGACCTGTTTTCTGTTGTTCACTTCCTCTTAACCACCAGATCCATATTTTAACTCCTGGGATCCAAAGAAGAACCAGAATGTGACTCACCAGAGAATCGGAAAGATGCCCAGTAGGTCCTCAGCAAATCTTCTCTAATAGTTTTTTCACTATAGCGCCTAAACAAATACATGCCTTTGCCTCTGGCAGTGTTAATTTTCAGGATTTCTTCCTGCTGTTTCCAAAATGTCAGGCTCAGGCGGATAAACTGTTAGATGAGCTCTTGCGGATATCCCTGCAGAGGAGGGGGATAACATCTGGCAGGCAAAAGGTACTCTATTTTAGGATTGTCATGCTGCAGGGAGTGTCCCTGAGGAAGCCTTGCAAAATGGTGTACTGTCAAGCAATGTGAGCCTGCTGGTGACTGTCACATCTTGGTGACAGTGGATAGTGGACTGACCTTCCCAGGGGAAGCCCATTCTCTCCTCTGGTGAGAGCGTGCAGAAAACACCTGCAGCTCGCACACCTCTCTAAGGAATCCCTCACAGCAGGACAACTTTGCACTGCATACACAAACCTTCCTGAAAAATAGACTTTGAATAGGCTGATCAAGATGCATAAGTCAAACTGGGAAGTGGAGGATGTCGGTAAATAGATAGGGGTGTAATGTGGATGGACTGCAGGCTCCTGCCTTAGGTTTCCCAAAGGCACCGGTGAACTGTCCTGGGGCAATCCAAATCACCTTCCTGTGTGTTTTTCCATGTGCTCACAGCTAGGGCTATAGAGCCCTGGCCTGTGGGAGCATTGGTCAGAAGAAGAATGCCAAACAGATGTCTCAGGTACAGGGGCATGGGCCTCAGGAGAACAGAAACCACAACCATGTGGCTGCAGAGAGAGATGGCACATAGGCATGGGTGTCACTAGCAATGTCGACTGGACAGTGCCATCCCAAACTCTGGCCAGGTTGTTGGTTTCCTAATGGATTTAGAGTAATGGGAATCTTGGTTTATGGCTGAGAGAGTTGGGCTTGAGACCTAAGCAGAGGGTAATGTTGTCTGCAGGCTCCAAAGAGTTTGGTTGGGTCTGAGTGCAGCTGTGTGGCTCCACCCCTCAGACAGCCTTCAGTTTTGGGGGAGAGGCGAGATTTTGTATAGTGTGATCCTGTGGAGCTTTTTCAAAGGGATACATTTTCAATGCAGAAAAAAATCCTTGCTGTGTTGCCGGCAAGTGACTGTGTAAATGACTGACAACGCTATGAAGTTTTTGTGAGGACATGTTCTAGAAGAACCTATCCTGGCAGTAGGGCGTGGGTAGTGATACTAGTGTTGGGAGCCATACTGGGCTGTCTTGTGGAGTAAGTCTTGAAAGATACAAATGTTTTCTAGTGCATGGAGTCATCTGAAGCACCAGGAATCCTCTGTCACAGACTTTAAGGACCAAGTGCCAACTAACTTACGTGCTCAGGCATACCAGGATGCACTCAAAGAACTCACTGTAGATGAGAGATTTGGAGCTAAGGACACTGCCAGGGTCAATCTAACAAAACAGTATATGTATGAGCTATGAGACTAGTAGAGCTACAATGCAAAAAGAGAACTGGTGAGCTGAGAGATGCCAGAACCCTCAAAGTTTAAAAAACAAACAAACAAAAAACCCACCAGCAAATAAGGTCCCTCAAAGACCTGGAAGTTTGAAGTGAGTGGTTGCAGTTCCAAAAGGTTAAAGCAAAGATTACACTTAATGTCTAAAATTGCTAAAAATGATTTTTGTTTTCTAAGAAGGCAGCTGAAGTTTGTTGACTTGATTTACCCTTAATGCAGCTCATAACACACTATTTCACTTCAGCTGGTGACCATAATGTTTTCTGAAATAGATAAGAGAAAGCAAAATTGAAGCATAGTTCTATAATGAAAGGTCATGCAAAGTTTAAATGATTCATTTGGAAATACTAACACAATTATTTCCAACTTTTTGTTTGTTTGTTTTGTACGTTAATTTTGTTTTTTGACTGAAAGAACTTATTGAATTAGGCAACAATTTGAGAATTTTTTCAGTTCAGATCTGCATATTTTGATGAAGGAAATGAACCAAATATTGACACTCAGCTCTATGTTTGACCTGAGGATATCTTTATTTTGGAAATGCTTAATAACTTACCTCATCTGTGAAAATTTTATGTTGAAACTCTTGTGCAGTTAAGACCTAACAGGAGACAGAGGCAGTCTTGTATCTTGGACTATGTGTTTCCAGAGTGTATCTGACAAAAGAAATAATGATGATGGAAAGAAAAAAGGATTATTTATTTGTTATACTTTGGTCATCTTGCTTGCTGAAGACAAGTTATATTTATTCTGCTCTGACCTAAAGCAATTTCTTTGATAATCAACACTGAGAAAAGACCATAAGGCAACCATGAGCACAGGATTCATGTGGTAGCACAGATGCTGTTCCCAGCAGGCTTTCAGTGAGTGAAAATTGTGCTCATCTTTTATATTCAAGAGCAATCTTCTCCAGCTTTAGCATTCACATATTTACTCTCACAGTGTCCTACATAGCGAAATAGTGACTATGACGTTTAAGAAATGTAATCACAAATTCTCTGCATCAGCACAGTTATTTTCTTTTTGCAAGAGCTTATGCATTTTCTATTCAATACTGAAACTGTAATGACTGTTTTTAAATAAGCAATTTATCACTGAGAAAATTTATGATCTTATTTCTTTACAGTCTTTTTATGTGTTCTTAATCAAAGTTCAGATCTTAGACTTGATGAAAAAAATAATACTAAACCCCGTGCTCTGTTATGAAGGTAAAATGAGACATAAAGCCTGCTTTTTTGAATTCTCACAGGTTTGGGGTTTTTGGTTGTGTGGGTTTTTTTGGTGTTTTTGTGGGTTTTTTTTTGTGGTGGGTTTGTTTCTTTATTAGATTTAGGATAGAATAGAGCAGTTCATTTCTGAAGTCAAGACTTTTCATTTTATGGCTTGATTATAACCTACTAGGACTCCTGGGATAGAATTCTAACATAAGTGGGTTTGTCCTTAATATATTCAAACCTCATCAATTTTGCTTAAACGATATTCAAGCATGAATGTTAACTCCTAGAATTGTCGGCTTTGGATTTTTGTAATCACTGTGGAATCACGGTGGAATAAGGAAGATGAGATTCTTTTATGGTTTTGACGGCACTGTTCAGCAGGGACATTGTGCAAATCACTTGATTTAATAGAGACTGATTCTGAAGTAAGTAAAAACAGAAGAAAAAGTCTCCCAAAGAGCCTTTTTGGCATGTACTTCAAGGGAAGGTAATTCACTTGCTACGATACTGCTTTTTCATTAGCAATATTGTCTCCTTCCTGTCTCTTACTGCAAAGTTACAGAGCATTGGAGGAAGAAACAGAAAGGCATGTGTTTATAGCAAGTTAGCATAGCTTTATGCTTTGTATCATCAAGGAAGGATCTATCTCTGGATCAACCCACAGAACTGGACCAGCCAGTGTACAATGGGCTGTTCTCCAGTTAGGGCTTCTGTTCAGATCAGTATTTTCACATTCACATTGCTTGTTATATATTTGGAGAAACTTAGAATGTGTAACTGCAGTTAGTGCTGCTGTGTTTTTTATATAAGGAGGGGTGCTCTGTGACTGAAGTATGCATAGGAAGAGCTTCTCAATAGCGTAAGCTGGAAAAGTCCTGAGCTCTGATACATCCTCTCTATTTTGACATGCTTTTGCTCTTTTGGGTCGATGATCTTTTTGACTTGATTTTTTTGGTAGTTGATAAGCTGTTCATGTTGCAGTCAGTCTTTTTATCAGATTTCCCCCCCTTTTTCAACAGCTCGACCTTGTTGTATAGATTTTAGTTCTAGACACTTTGACAACAGCTGAGTTCAAAGAGCGCTTCTCTGCATCCCTGCTGCTCTCCTGAGGCACACGTTCTACTGTGTGAATCAGCCTGCAGCTTCCCTTTCCTTCATGGTGTGCTGTCTAGGGTGCCAAGTCTGAGGAGTTTTGTGGCTCCGAGGCTTGTCTGTTCCTGGGAAAAGAAGTATACTTGATCAAAAAGGAGAATTTCTGAGTTATTTATATTTGAGTTTAAATCATACAGTCCAAGGATAGGTTAAGATACAGAGCACTTGCTTTCCTTGAAACAGTTTAGCATCTCAGTCCAAATCTTCATTGTTAGTTAATGACTAGAAGACAATGCACTGATTGTGTTGATACCATCATATAAAGACTTCCCATTTTTCCATGTACACTGACCTAAATAGTCTGAATCATTTGCTAACATGGCTGATAGAAGTAGGTAGAGCAGTTTGAGTCATGATTTCTGACTGGAAAAAAATCAGGAGGAAAGAAACTCTACACAATACAACATGACATAATTTTTTGTATGATGTCATATCATTGCAATAATGAAAATAAAATTATATGGGGAACATAATGTTAAAAGTTGAGAATGCTAATAAACCCCCACCATATAGAAAAGAGAATTCTGTGAGGAAAAGGTTGAAGAGAGTGAAGGAGAAGTTGTGTTTCAATACACAAACAACCAGAGAGAGACTAATGTGTGAAAAGGGCAGAGGAAACCTCCAGGGATTCAGGAGGAAATTGTCATATGGCATTTGTTGGCCAAGAGTTTTTAATTTGGGATGTGTAATAATTTGAAATTAGTGAAAGTAAGACTAACATAGAGGCACATCTGAAATGCCACTCTACCACAGTGTCTTGAGTATAACTTCAAACTTTGTAATCTTAAAATGCCATGGGCTAAGTTGTGGTCTGTTATGCCTGTGTACCTCTAGCAAAAGCACTTGAATTTGATGAAATTACACCAGCTCCTAATCAGAGCAAAAGCCTTCTGGCTTGAGATTGACATGATAAAAGAGAAATAAGATAGCTGGCAGTTCAGAGTACAGGAGGGCACTGAATCTGAAATCCTAAACGCTAGTTTTAAATTACCAAAGAGGACCTATGAATACTGTTCTGATAGTCATTAAATGAGAAGAATTTAGTAGAGAATATAATTCTATTTTTGGGTATACACAAATCTTTGACCTTGCTGCATTATTGACTCTTTGAAATTGAGGAACTCAAAAGCATTACATTATATATAGGACACTCTTTTAATTTTTTATCAGTACTTTTCTCCCAATGTTATTTTAAAGTCAACACAGCTAACAGAACCATTTGTTACTAATGAACAGGATCATTGCTATTGAATATTTGTGCCATAAATTAATTCTGCTAGAGATGTTATTTGCATTATTGCTGTTGTTTACTGTGGGTTGTTTTATTCTTTTTTTTCTCTTTTTTTCAGATTTGCTAGAGGTCCTTTTCCATAAGGAAAAAAGTTACTAAGAATTAAGTTTTAACTATTCCAGAAAAGATAAGCAAATACAAGGTATGGTATGAAAGCTGTCTACCTGATAAACACACTGGTTATGATATCAGAATTAGTTGCTACAAATGTGATGTCACAGTGTAAACAGTGTCAGAAATAATGTTTCTGTGAAACACTGGGCGGAGTTTGCCTCTTACAGCAATGTAATCTGGAATTAATTTTTAGACACGTGTACAATTAAGATTCAGAATTAAGGCCAAGGTTCCTGTTCTTCATGCAGCTAGTGTTAGAAAGAGAATGAATATTGTGATTGTCAATACCTTTGTTCAGGATTAGAAAGAAACATGTATATTTTTCTAAACTCATGCAAAAATACTGTTCATTAATGATAAAGCAAAAGATACTGTCACTGACCACAATTTTGTTGCTTGTAACGTGAACGTTATTTAAAAAAAACCCACAGCCAACAAAACCCAAACGAACCCCCAAAATCCCAACACACATCACATATTGTATTTTCATTGTTTTTCTGTTTGAGAAATGAGTTCAGGAATGGGTTCACTTATTGTATATTTAATAAGGTAACTGTCACAGACTTTGAAAGTTTTAACAGCGTATGACATTTCATCCTTTATTTCAGTAAGGGCTGACATTAACTCTGGATTGCTACCTTTTCCATACAAGCCAAAGCTATTCTTTTGAGGTGTAAATTTCTTTGTTTCTTTACTTAGCTGTGAAATTTCCTCGGCAACCTTGAGCTCTCTCTTGTCTTTCAGAGTAGTCACATGAAAGTGGATAGGAACCATGACCACTGGAAGACAGTAGCAAATGACAGGGAAACAGTATGCAAGACTTGTTTTAGGGTACAAACAATAACATGTCATCATTTGACATGCAAGCTATTCTCTAACGCTGGTAAATTTAGTAAAAGTAGAGGACTATGAGCAGTTCACCAAATTTGGACTCTTGACAGCCTTCCCTCCCCCAACTGTGTTATTAAAGTAATTACATTTAAATTGTTTTTCAAATGTATTGAATTAGCACTGTACATTATACTGACAAACAGATATCTCTCACACGTGTGAGGCTAACACACAGCCAATACCTAAATATTTGAGTTAACATGTTTTTGAGATTTAGGTTGCACTAGGTAGTTTTACTGATGTTTCTCAAAATTGCCAAACTTAATCCTCAATTGCCCAATTCAAAGGAGACAACCGTTCTTCAAATAGTTAACGTCCTCATTATATAAGACTTCTCTTATTCACAGCGTCATATGAAATATTAAGTGCATACTTCAAAAAGTAAACTAATGAGGACTAGCTATGTAATTTGTTTCATAATACAGTAAGTGGCAAATTTGACTTCTTTTGCTTCCTCACATCTTTAAAACTGAGAAGGTCAAGTATTTGGCTGATTTCTTTATGGGCTGAGTCTTGAAGATATTGAAATAACTGTAATGCTGTTAATTTCAGTGATTGCATGATTTTCCTGAAGACTATGTGAATGCTACTTCAAAACTTCCAGAATAGAATTCTGGTCTGGACAACTTGAGAAAAGTGACATAGATTTCCTTAATGTTTAATAATTTTATGAGACCTAATACACCACAAACCTGATCTTTAATGGAGCCTCTACACAGCTGTGCAAAACAGCTACTACTAATGGGCCACCAAAATTGCTTTAGGTATTTTTACAGTAATTAAAACCAGATGGTCAATAACATTTTCCACAGTGTAGCAAATTTAATAGATACTTCTTGTGTAATCAAACACTGATTTACTTAGTGATAAAATTATTTTGTGATTGGATAAAGATGACGGACAAAATCAGGTTAGAGGAAAATAATGATTTTGGTAACATAATGTTATCCAGTTGAAGACAATAAATAGCTAGGCTGAATTTACACCAGGATAGAAGGTAACATTTATCATACAATTCCTAGCTCTTGATTTTGAGAAGTTATAACGAGAATAAATGTCTTTGTCCAGAAGCTTGACAAATATTCTCCACTGTAATTTCCATTCCTAATCAGGTTTTTCTGCATACAGTTGCCCCTGCTTCCTTCCCCCTCCCCCCCGTCCTGCTGTTTACTAACAGTCTAACCTGTATTGTTGCAGACGAAACTTTGCAGCTTTGCATAGCTATAGCTGTGCTCCTCAATCGGATCGGTACGCCACCTATTCAGGTTGTTGCATGTCAGTCCTGACTGAACAGTTTTAGAGCTTTAGACAGTATCGGTACTCTCGGGTACTGCAATGAGACAGGTTGTAGGTGTTCCACATGCATGAAGAAGTCAGGGATTAAGAGCTATGCCTGCAGCAATGTTGCTTTGAGTAACTTAGTTTTTAGTATCTTCTCTTTGTGACGGAATCTACATTTTCAGATCGGTGTAAAGTTGTTCAATAAGTGAGGAGTTCAAATGCTTAAACTATCCCCAAGAAACGCCTGAATAAAGGAAGCATATTTAAATCCTTTTTTTTGTTGTTTAATCTATAAATGCCTCCTTTTACACACAGACACCCCTAGCTAATGCCTAGTTGTTTTTTTTTCATTTGCACAAAATTCTGATTATATTGTAAAAATGCTGCTCTGTGCCTAGCAGCTCAGTGGTTACTGCACTCATACAAAATTTGAGAGCCGGTGCAGAAAAACAGGGAAGGAATTCCTGTTTGTGCTTCAGAGAAATTACTCCCACATCTACCATCTATTTAGTATTCTTTAACTATGGAAAACAGTTTGTTAAGGTGAGGCAAAGATTGTTAGGGTTTCCTGCATATGATGTCCCACTTCTCATGAAATAATTCAAGGTTCAGTGGGTAAAAGAGAAAAAGACACAACACACAAGAGGGGGTATATATTTCCAAATACTAGACAGGCACGTGGCAATGGGAAGGGACCTTGTGTTCCATGTGAAATGGTATGATTTCTATAGGAAAGATTAAAAGGCCCTGCAAGCAATGTACATAGCAGAATTCATCATTGCTTGATCCTGGCAGAATTGAGTGAAAATTTAGAGTCAGATTTTCATCGAGTGTAGCGCTCTTTTCAAAATACTTCTCTGGACATAACAGTCCTGAAACAGCTAAAGCAGTTCATTAAGGAATTTGGGAATGAGAGCATTGTGATTCTCATCATACGTTTCTTAAGCAGAATATTGAACTGGAGGTTTACATATGTCTTTTATAGTCCTGCTCCCAAATTGCTTCACTTTCTAGGATATAGAAGGTAGGCCTTCCAGAGGCCATCCAAGAAAGCAGGTTGTGGAGATGAATTGTTATCTGTAGCTTGTTTAGTTGTTAGCAAGCAAAGCAGAAACCTGTACTTTCAAAGTAGACAGTGCATATGGAAGGAAACAAAGGCACACTATGGCTCTAACATGGGGGAGTTATAATTTTCTTCATTTCTTCCTCCAGGAAAATTCTGGGCAAAGGGTGAAAAGAATAAAAATGTCAAAATGTCTTGGTCTCTGTTATGAGTTCATATTAGTATCTGCAAAGAAAAATGAGGCCGAATGGTAATGTAAGGAGACATCACCCATTGCTCCACCGCTGCCCCCCCTTTTGATATTTAAAACTAGTTTTGGCTGAGTTGTGGTATCTTGGTTGAGTCGAACACAAAATATCTTCCCTTAGCTGCTCTAGATATCTTTACAGTCTTAGAAAACTTGAGTAGCTAATGGCTTTCAATCTATCTAAAGGATGCAGTGGTGCTAATGGCAATCTTGGTGAGTAATTACATCCAAGGGGTTAAAATCTATTTCAGTGATGCTTTCTGGTTAATGGAATTGATCTTGACCCTTCTTTTGCAGATAACCCTGCACAGAAATATATATAATGTCAATGCTGTTCTGCTCAGCACACGCTTTGCTTAATTCTCCAACAGAACATACACCTCAGCTGATACACTTGTTACATGCCGTACATATAAAGATAAGCGGTTCTAATACAATAAGCTGCAGGAAGGCAAACATAAATCACTTCTGTGTGTCTGTGTGTGTGCATAAACATCTGCCTTCTTTTCTCCCAGTAAAATCTTTGAATCAGAACCCCAACCTACATAAATCTGCATCCCTCTGTGGAAGGCACGCCTGATTTACAGCTTGTCCTTATTGGATAACTCCTCATTTTGGCTGTCACTTAGGTGATTTGTCTGTGGAATACAGAAGGTACCTAAATACTACAGAAAAATATAACTTCCAAGTTGTACTCAACAGCCGTGCTGTGTGCAAGTTCTTATCGAATATTTTGTTCATTTCACTGGGTGTGCAATAGATGTGTACAAAAATTGGTGATTTTTCTCTTGTACGTAGTTGTTGACAAAATATTTTTTTAAAGAGAAAACTCAGACATCTCATAGGCTTTGCCTTCTACTACAGAGACTTGTTTTTTTGCTTTCAAATTATGTATCTGATTCATGCCACATTTAATTAAGTACAGCTAAACAACTATTGCTAAATCTATCATACTTCAGGGGAAAAGATAAAACAGTAAAGTGGTGCCTCATGAAACTAGCGGAGTAGGGTAAGGCTTGTCTGTACATTGTACACTAATAGAACTAATAAAATGAGAAATACACAGAGTAACATTTTTTCTAGAATGGTTTGCTGTAGTATCTTTCATTTTCTTTGAAGCTCATTGAGGTAAACCAAAGGAAAAAAAGTTGTTTCACTCACGGTAGGAAAGAGGCCTAGATTTCTTTGGATCCTCCATCCTATTCTTGATCTAGTTCCTTAGTACACAAAATGCTTTCTGTGATTTATGTGCTGGGGTTTAAAGTAAAAGTTACAGAAAATATATATTTTTTTTTTTTTTTAAATTCTGGAAATAGCATGGGAAGGGGAATAATGAGTCACAGAAATTAAGAACTATTTTACAATGGCTTTGAATAACAAATATTTCCCTAAATATAGAATCCAAGGCAGCCTGTTTTCCTATAGATTTGTCTCAAGACAGTTTGACTATGGAGTCTGGGAAGGTTTAAGGTTATCCTACAGCTTTTCTCTAGGGAAGGATACTTAGAGGATCTTTCTTCTCTACCTGACTGCTTATTTTCATGAAAATTGTAGAAATGGAAAATTATTTTTTGAGACTGTTTCACCTCTGTCAAATTCTTCTGAAATCATTCAGTTCATATAGAAATGATTGAAGACCTATTCAGACACCAACAGTGTCACAGAGAAAGTTACTAAATGAGCTTGGTTTCCATGGGAAACAATCTGAAGTAAAACAAGGGAAAATCCATGATAAAAGATCTGTATTGGAGCTCAGAGGTAAGGAAGTCTCCCCGGATCTGCAAGATGAATTTAGTGCATCAGATGTTATAATTTGTGTTAGTCACATTAGTTTGTATTTTAAATGCATTGTATAATTTACCGGTGGGTTTCAGTGTTGACATTTTATTTCCTTCCTTGAGGCCTGTTACCATTCTTGTTAATGCTCTTGCTTTTCTAAGAATGAGAATTGATGTTATTATCATTACCTGGTGTCTAGAGGTCATCCTTTTTGGGCTGAGAGTTGACGAAATCAATTTCCAGTTTCTATTTGATAACAGAAGTGAGATTATCAAGAGATAAAAAGAAACATAATCTGACCTGCATCGTGTCAGTTTTCTGAGGTGTCTCAGAAAAACCATTTTGCAATCACTTTCAAAAGACCCTGCAAATATTGCAAATTTGTAACAAAATCTTATCTTGAAAAACTGAGGTCTTCTGCCCCCCCAATTAAAAATATTTCTATTGTTTTCTTTTGTTGTTGTTGTGCAAAATAGTGACTTTTCAGTGACAGTGTTCAATAGCTTTTCCTGTAGTCTACAATAACACTTTTTAAAACATAAATATTAATGTGCTACTACCATACATCTAATTATAGTGAGCTTTCACTTAGCTAATCTGTATGTTGTTAGACACTTAGTATAACCAAGACATAAACAGTTTTTAGAGCCACATTGAGTTCAAGTGAAGGAATGGTAACAATTCATGCAGTTATGAGTTACTTTTCTGCATGGGATTTTCTAGTTAGTGAGCTGGAAAAAAAATTTACAAGTGATGAAATAAATAATGAGCCTGAGAACCGCTCATCCATCCCTATATTTTGTAATTATTATTTTCTAATAAGTAGGAGTCTGTAATGCCTTAGAACTCTTCGCAAAGTTCCTTGAGATATCCAATTACTTAATGTAATACTTTATTGAGACACAACAAAATTCAAATGTGAAAGTTTGTTTTGAATCTGTGGAATACAGTGATTATCTTGTCCCTCAATTTTCTAATTTTTATTTCATTTACTTTGTAGCTTCTATAGTTGTGCTAAAAACACAGCACCCATGAATACCTAAACAGTTATTGTGATTATACATAATTCAAAAACCACAATCAGAAAAACACTTCTTAGTAGCAGATAACATTGAATTGCCAAACTAAAACTAAGTCTAGAGCCTTTCCATGATTCAGTTCCAACAGGAAGAAAAGCTAAATATATAGGATTGTATGAAACATTGTAAGAACTGGGAGAGGATTTTTTTTTTTTGCTTTCAGAAACTACTACGTAATTCTAATGAAAAGAATTGTGATAGTAATCCACACCTTCTATATTGGAGGTGTTTTGAAGCAAGAGTTGCTGTCCGCTGCTCTCTCCAGCCATCTTTTCTTGTCTTCTGGCCAATGGAACACACGAGGGGAGGGTGGAAACCGGAATTCAGGCAGCAAGTAGTTATCTTTCACAGCCCAGTAAACAGGAGTTTTGCCATGGCTATTTTAAGTTGGCAGGCTTTTATTGACCTGACAGGACTTGGGCCTCAGCTATTTTAGCTGCTTCTAGCAATTTGCTAGTGGTTAACTCTTGCTTATCTGTTTTAATTCAAGCTCTGTGAATGCCATAGGTCATAAAAGTCTGACATACCTAGGGAGTAGATTATCAGGCGTGGCATAACAGGTAGAATGGTAACCCAATGAAAACCAGCCCTTTGCGCCAACTGAAAACATTTAAAAATGGATTCAAGTGGATCTAAGTGTGAGGAGCAAGAGAGCCCCGTCGCCAGCACTGTGCTGCTCATGGTGGGTAACTATGCTGTTGGTACCTCACAGGACATCTCTGCCTGGGGAAGAGTGGTAGTTACTGACCTTCCAACTGAGGAGGACTTTGGAAAGGTGAGCATAACATGAGAGAAAATGAGTGGTTATAAGTAAGTTTTCTTTCATGGCAGTTTTAAGAACTTTTTTTTTGTTAATGGACCATGGATCTTATTTTAACTGAATTAATGATAACTGTTGTACTTTGATTGGATTATTTGGATTTTAATTGAGCTAACACTAAATTTTTAGTTCCACTTACAAAGTGTGTTCTACTTTTGCCAACAAGACTTAAACCATAACATTTATGGCAAAGTCTTTGTGGAGACAGCGTTATCCTGGGCCATGCAGAAGCTTTTCTCTCACTCTTCCATTTTCTCCCCTACTACTGGGCAAAGCTGTGGGTGGACTGGACTGAGCAGCAGCATGTGGCATAAGAGATCTCAAAGCCAGAGGGAGACTCCGGTGCTGCAGGGATGGGAGGTACAGTTCTTGCCATCAGAGGGGACTCCTGGTATGGACAGTGGGATTCAGACTTAAAAGGTGCAGAAACAGTTGCTTAAGGTATACAGGATGCTTGTGAAAATAGGGTTTTGGAGAGGCTTGTGCTCTGTATCTGGGAGTTAGAGAAAGCACAACAGGCTTTGGGGTTAGTCAGTAGAAGACTGAGGAAGAGAATTTCGTTGGATTTTGATCTTGGTTTGGGAAGATACAGAGGGGAAAACAGAGAGTGCAGGAGAATGTAATTTTTGGCTAAATCAGTTTTGGGCTGTAGCTACTAGAGCCTTGAAGTTTGACCAGTTGAGTGGCATACCTTTTTAAGGTAAACTGTCAAGGCTAATATCATACTATGTGTACAGAGCTTCTTGACTTCACAAGGACTTAAAGGTGGCAGTTCATAATTATGTCTGAAGATCAGTCAAAAATTTAAAGGTGTGATTATATTGCTTTGATTCATCCATATTGCTTCCTATTAATGTTTGTTGTTTGTTTGTATGTTTGTTTTTCTTTAAAAAATCCAACCAAACATTCCTATATTTGTTGTTCCAAGTGATACAGGAAAATGTTTATCAGGCTGCATCCCAACATACGTGCCTGTGATTTCCCTGTGAGTTCACTGGGAAGTAAAAACATTTACATTTTGTTTCTTTGCATGACTAGAACCAAGTTTCTGTTGACACAAATGTGGCCTCTGTTTTCATAGGTGCTTAGTTTCCTTGGAAGTCATTGTAAAAGCCTTTTAGAAATGCAATGTGACGTGGGATAATCTTTATTCTCATGGTCTTTCAGTCTTTCAGACAATTCTAGTGACTTTTTGTGGCACAATTCCTCTTGACAAAAGCCAGGCTGAATTAAGTCCATTATACTTCATTTTTCTGGGTTATTTTCATGAAGTTTTCTATCAAGTTGTCCAGTATAGCCATTGGATTTACTGTTTTGTAGTTTTCTATATCTTCCCAGGGAATCCTTTCGGGGGGGGGGGTTTACTGCATTGTAATTCTTGAGAACCAAAGAATTTTTAAATGCTCATACTCCACTTATTTTATCTTTAAATTTGTGTAGGACTCTTGGACTGAACACCACGTGGCTTTGTTTCTTGCTACTCCTTTTACATGTGTCAGGATCTCTTGCCTTTGAATTTTCTGCATCTCTCGAAGGAGAATCCTACATTCACAAGATTTTGTTTTAAGAACCCCCAATCCTTCAAATATGCCAGATTCCATTTGTCAACCCTCCTCACACTACCACATTTTGTCTTGAATGTCTTTCATCTTCAGTGATGTAATCAGTCCTAACTGGTTAATCAGTGCTCTCCAGGTGGAAGGGGAGCAACCTGTCCAGCAGTCAGTATCACTTATCTTTTTTAAAGCACACACAGTTCAACTACTTTCTGTAAAACAGTTGTTCAAAGTAACATTTCTCAGAAGGGTGCACCTGTGTCTGTGAGGCCATCCAACACAAAATCTGAACACAGGCAGATAGGAGCTGTATACTGCATATTGTATTTGATTATCTGCCAAGGATGAAATCAAACTGAATCAAAATTGGATTCAGTAGGTGTACCTAAGGTGCAGTAATCGCAATATATGCCCTTAAGCTATGTTATTGTGAGCTGCTAGAAATCCATCTGTCTATGTGTATGTGTTTGAATCCTTCTAGCCAGGGAGTGTTTAACATATGCTGTTCTAGAGACCTGCACGTTCCATTGAAATACTTTCAGATATCCTGCTTAAGGGAGCACACTCATGTACTAACATATGTAACTGTCACACAACTGATCTTATGGATTAGTGGAGGAGCCTTTCACAGTATGCTCTTCATAATAGGCTTTAACTTGAAGTCTCCTCTTCAGATAGACCAGGATCGAGCCACTATCATTATTCATTATCTTCAGATGTGCAAAATTTTGATGTGGTAAGAATAGGTATGTCAAATTTTGTAGAGGGGTTAGAAGAGATACCCCTTCTCAACATCAGACTTGGTTTAACAATAGCTGTAGTGCAGCTGAGTTCCCTTATTTTTTTGAAATTCATATCCAGTAGTGTTACATTTTGCAAAACTGAGCTAGACCACAAAAATTGTTTAGTTTGTTTTAGAAAGAATCTTTTAATGGAGTCCTCCTACATAAGGCATTTGTTTCTCAGACATGTGGTAAAGTGCAATATTTGTTTTTCACTCTGACTCACAAAACAGTGAACAATAACATATTCTTCCATGACAGACCATCCCAGAGGAAGCTAAATGGAATCGCTGCTTGGAGGACACAGTGCAATATGCTTTTGTGACTTCTTGCTGTCTCCTTTTCTCTCAAACAGTGGAAGTCCTCTAAACTCATAAGGCCCACATGAGCATTGGAGACGAATTTTTGGTTATGGCAAAGAAAAAAGCCCATGAGACCTGAATTTGTGAACTTGACATTCCTGATTTCAAGTGGAATGAGACAAGGCAACTATTTTAAGTCATATCAGTAGACAGTTCAATATTGTACCTCCACTGACAGACAATGTATGTGAAATGGCAGTTGGATTCAGTAAGTCTGTTGGATCAGCAAAAATGAAATCTAGTTTTCTCATTGTATTTAATGAAATCTAGATACTATTTAAGTACCAGAATTTTGAATGAAGGAACACATTACTAGCAATTAACTTGATTTAGAGAGAAAAGGAGGGAGTTCACATTCACCTCATGCCTTCAATATTTCAGGCTTAAAAAATACTTGACTGGACTTTTCCTGTTGGTTTTGACCTGAGTTGGTTAGAGACTTGTGTATCCATAACTGCAGAGGAATTTTTGAACCTGAAGTAATTATGTCAAGTAATGACTATTAATTTTGCACTTCTATAAGTTTTTTTTAGAACTATGCTAAAACTATCTATAAAAATGCCTTCCAGAACGATGGGCCCAAAGCAGAATTTCAGCAGTGATTGAATTGTAAGCTCCTGAAGTGTTTTTAATGGAAATGCTGACACGACATTAACCATAAAAGTGTGTGTAATCATAATGAAGAGTTTGATAATGGGTCTGATAATGAGATACTAACTTTTTTTGTGCTGTAGAAGTTATGGCATGACTAATTTATTTAACTTTTGTAACTGCAGATTAGCACGTACATTTATTCAGCTGTTAAAATTCACTTACAATTGTTTTAGCTTTCTAAAATAAAGTGTGTTTCTATTCCAAGGTTATAATGGACTTGCTAATGGGATATTGACTATTGTTTCTTATCATCCGTCTTCTGGTGGAAAGGTGATCATTACTTTTCACTTAATTCCCAGTTTTCTGCACATTCACATAACATTACTTTTATTAGGAATTCATTCAACTTGCAGTTGAAGATAGCCCTAGCAGCAGCTAGTGTTGAATAAAGTTATTTTCTGTATAGTATAAAATTGTAGTTTCAGGGATCCCTCAGATTTAAGAACTGTTTTCTTAACTTGAGATTTAGTAACCATACGCACAACTTCAGACTTGAAATTTGGGTGCTATCAACTCAACTAATAAGGAAAATCTTATATAAAATTGATTTTAAAAATGTTTAACATGGTAGCATGTCTCATTGAAGTGACCTGTTGTTGAGAAACTCTTGAGAAGAGTGTAGTTGACAATATAATTCTGTATTTGGGTTACTATGCTTTTAAAATAAAAGCCAAGGACAACATAATGGCTCCTAAGAGAGGAAGTTTCCAAGCATTTGGTTCTGTCAAGCTGAGCACAAGAAGCAGAAAATGCAAGAAACATCCATTTCCCCACCTTTTCAGTAGGTCCTTGGGATAATATTAGCTTTTATTTAAGCTCAGAATGCCTTCTGTTTCCTGAACAATTCCAATAATTTTGAGAAACTACCCACCTTACATGTATGTTTATGGCTGCATCACTGATGGCTAAAGTTGGGCTGCACCTTAGAAAGTGACACTTAGATGTGAACTGCAGCTCTCTCTTGGTTAAAAACATCCGCTCCTTAGGACTGTACTGTTTTCCTGGATTCAAGTGCATAAAATCTCCACTTCAATTATCAAAGAGTGATGGAGCACAGAGACTCAATTCTTTTATGATATTAAATTAGATCCTCATAAATATGTTGATTTGTACTGGAAGAAATTTTTCTGAACGCTTTAATAGTCCAGTTCATATTCTGCTTAAATTGTACTTTAGTTTTCTGATGAGCAGCTTTCAACAGTGCTCCAAAAGAAAGGACAAGATTAAAAGTATAGAGCATGGAAGGTTTCAGGTGTAGAGAAAATACTTTCAGTGTTGAGAAATTTTCCAGATTTCTAGACAGAGTGTAGAACTAGTTACCGAACTGAAAGAAACTCTTTGTCATGCAAGTTTAAAGTTAGCTTTATCTATGATGCTTCACTAAAAAAATGTTCCTAGTTCCTGACCTCAGTTCCCATGGCAATCTGTGGCAACTCAAAGTTAAGGGCAAAAAGCTCTGTGAACACAATTTAAGCATGAGCATTCAACTATAAGATACTCTTTGTAGTGACTGAGTTTTTCTTTGTTACAGCTCTTAAGTTCCTACTGAGTTTTCTCTACCATTACTGGTGTGAGAACTTGACATATTGCATAAAAGTGAACTTACTAAATAGAGATTTTTTTTTCTTTTCTTTTTCTGTGTAGAGATCTTCTGAGACTGTGATACAGTCTTCCAACCTGCGTGATCTCTGGTAAGCTTTTACAGAATTTTTTTTTCTCTGTTTAAAGAATTTCTGTTAAGTTAAAGTATAGTGAAAAGAGTCTTGATGTGGTGCAAAAGAAAGTCCCTAATGGTTCAATCAGCTGTAATCAAGTAATTCTAGTCAATACTGAGAAACAGACTGAACAGTGGTTACTAGGTACTACTTGGTACATGCTGGTTGCCCAAGAAATATTGAAAACTTATTAAGAGTGTGTTCAAATCTCACCGTATTAGTAGACACTCATATTGTCGCTTTCTGATTGTCTGTCATTATGAGCACACGTAACCCTTGTAACACATGAATACAAAATCTGCGGGCACAGACATTACAGATAGCAAGAGCAAACAAAGTTAGGCATATGCTGAAGAGTTTTTCAAAGATGTTCATTTAGATTTGAGTCAATGAGTACTTGTAATAGGCCATTGTGCCCACAAGTTTCTGCTAACTGGAAAGACAAAAGAGAAAATATTAAATGAACTAAATCTACTTTTAGATACTTAAAAAAAAAAGTAGTACTGCTAAAATGTGTCATTTCACCTGCATTATAGAGATCAAAGCTATTGATATGTGTTTGATCATTTATTCCCCTGTGAGTAAAAAGTCATCAGGATACCACTTTGAAACTCATAGCTTGCTACTCTTTACAGAGATCTTATTTCAGAACTCTACTGTGCCTCCTCCATATAAAATGATTTTCACACCTGATTGCAACACTGTCACTTCACCTTCTAAGGTCAGTCAGCAGGGTGGTGTCTTAGTTGACTTCAAAGCTGGTAAGATTTCCTACCACCCAAATTATCTGATACCTTAGTTTGAACTTTTTATTTTTAGTCATACACTTGGAAAAAATTATGAGAGAGATTCTCAGGCATTAATTGTAAGCTGTGTGGTCCCATGTACTTGTATGGGGCGTAGGTGAACTGAGAGAAGCAGAACTTCGGAAAGCAGCACAAGGAGAAAGCTGCTTGGAAGAGAGAGGTTCCCTTACTTTATCTCGCAGCTCTGGAACAAGATCCAAGTAAGGGAAAGACCTGCAAAGCATGAACTATGTTCCAGACATTTGTGGAAATGTCTGGTTACCTCGTGCATTATTCCCCTAAGAATTACAATCCTTACAGCAGTAGAGTTTACCACTGTTATAAGTAGCGAGTTACTCCGTATAACCTGCTTTGGTGCGTGTTAAATACATCACCTGTGTCCCAACATGACTTACCATGCAGAACTGTCTAAGCATGAGGAAGACTCTAAAAAACCATGAAAATTATTCAAGATTGTCCTTGTCTACTATTGGTATTTAGAAGCTTTTATTCAATGCCTCAAAAAATCACTTTGTTTCTTGATTGACTTCTAAGAGCAGATGGTGCAGTAGAGCAGCAGTGGTACCACTAAACTTATTAAAAAACCTGGTCCTTAGGGACTGGAGGTAGTGGTTTGATTTCATGGAAATAATTGAAAATGCTCTGCAAATGTTCCATGGACTACATTGCATTGCTCTATTACTTCAGTGCTTTTATGGTATAAACAGATTTTTAAATTCATCTTATTGTCTGACTGAGAAAATTATCATCCCATTTACCTTCTAGCAAAGAGGAAAATGCAAGGAAGTTTCAATAATGCTATGCATTTGTTCCCAACAAAAAATTATAGTTGGCTCATTGGAATGTTAACAAAAATAATTATCACAGTTGTCATTTTTAATGTGAACAATATCCAAGTCTTTGATCTGTGACATGGCATAGAAAATATTGTTGAATTACTCTGCTGGAAAAATTAATAATGCATGTTATGACACAGCATGTACTATTGTACTAAGAAATGATTTTGAGAACCATTTTTGGTCCTCTGCTTAAATTGTTGTGCTTCATGTTTTGATGATCTACTTTTGCCCGCAGTTTTCTCCTGTGTATTGTTACCTGAAAGAGTTAAATCTTATTTGCTTTGTTGTTTGTGTTTGTCTCTACTAACCCGGCTTTCACAAGCACTAAAAATTTATGCAATCTCTGGATTGAGTAGTCCTTTCTGCACATCTGCTAACCTGTATCTGCATCCACAGTGATACATGAAGACAGCAGACCTGTTCTGCAGTGCAGAGAGCAGGACCCCATGGTATACTTGAGGGAAGCATTTCACCTCATATCACATAAGGTTTAGATAAATCTGCTTTTTAAAACATAGTTCACATTCCCTCTGGGACTGTGGAGCAAACAGATATTGGAGTGTTTTATTTGCACAATGCACCTTGAGCACCCAGAGAAGATGAGCCAGGTATTTTTTCTGAGGTAGTCTGATTTTTTTTATATATATATAAAAATATCTCCTTTCTCATAACCTTTATTCTATCCCCTGTCTAGCATAGCATTTTCTCATCACAGTATATTATTCTGCAAATATTCGGAAAAAACAGTGCACTATCAAGGGAGGTATAAGTTTCTTGAAGATGGGCAGTTCTTTTTAGCTTCCTTTCTTGGGGAAAAAAAAAACCAGCAGCAATAACAAAATCAGTTCCATAGACCAGATTACTTCCCAAGACCTATGTTCAGATAGGAGTCTTAGACTGAGGCTTTCATTCTTCCAGAAGAAAATGTTTGTAGCAACACTTAGTAGGTCATTCCTACTCTATTGGTCCTTCTGGAACTTTACCCAGAAGGGCCTCTATGGGGCATTCGGTTTCCAGATAAAAGTGTGGCAGAAAGTAGAGAAAGTGCAGCAAAAGGTGTGATCTTGGAACACCATTTACTTAGGCTTATAAGCAGCCTCATCTATTTAGCTGCTTGACTACTGTGTATCAGAGCTCAGAGGGATGTGAGTTGTATCAAAATCCATGAAGTTCAGCTTGGGAGATAACCTGGTCTCATAGACTGCCTGGCTGTGGAGTGAAGGTTTTTTAAAGCCACTGCTTCAAAAATTTGGTTTATTATGGCTATTCTTTGAAAATGATTGTGCTAAAATGATGAAAATATCTGGAGAGTTTTATCAAAGAAGTGATGTAAGTATTGTCAGTTCTGTGATGAGAGGGTAAATCCAGTCCGTGCAGATCAAATTGTACTGAAACTGCATTTTGCACTAATTTCAAAGCAACAAACAGAGTACCCAAGTAAGATGTCGGGGTGTATGCAGTCCAAGCACTGGTGTAATAATGTCATACAGTCCGTGGAATATTTGCAAAGCATTTTCTCAGTTATCTTCTGTGAAACCAAGCCTCTACTTCAAATCCCTAAATACCAGTGCTTTTTTAACTCTTATGGTACCACTGCTGCTGTGCTGCTCTCAGAATCTGTATGATGTACAGCTCCATGACTGACAACTGCAAAAGAAAGATGTCAGAAGCATATTTCTTGCTGCTGAAAGATGAAATTTGTGCTTCCATATTTGAACTATCAGCCATGAGCTGTTCGCAGGGTGTAAAAGAACAAGGTACCGGGCTGTTGTAGCCCGCTCAGCTACAATACCCGAACAGATCATCCAGGCATTTAACCACTCACACAGACTTCGGACTGCTAAGGAAAGCAACTATAGGTCACTATCACTAGATAGATAACCATATTGGTCACAAATCACAATATATATGTTAATTGTCTAAGATATCTAAGCCATTAATAATGAGAAGATAATACTCAGCAAGAAGTAATGAATTTCCACCAATGTATCAAAAACAATGAAGGGATGAATCAAGGAAAACATTAGGA
The DNA here is from genome assembly GCA_013400195.1 of Aramus guarauna. Classification (NCBI taxonomy): domain Eukaryota; kingdom Metazoa; phylum Chordata; class Aves; order Gruiformes; family Aramidae; genus Aramus; species Aramus guarauna. The sequence goes on along the minus strand of VXBL01001164.1, from coordinate 1,369,872 downwards.
CATAGGAAAAACAGAAGCATATGCATTACCAGACATTGCAACCTCCAAAAAAAAAAAATCTCCAAAAAGTAGCTATATCCAGAATACAGTTTACCCATATTTTAGCTTCAAAGTTGATTACTAGCATTTATTTTTTTTTGCCCATAGTCAACAAAAATATATACCATTTTTACTCAGAACGTGTGCTTCAACAGTTGTTGTGGGGCTTCTTCCCCTCAATTTTATTTTTTTGTTCTGCTATTCCTGACTATGTTCTTCCCGGTCAGGTTCTAATCGATTACATGCTAATCTGAATGTACTCATTAGGTCCCCACTGCAACTGTTTCCAAGTGATTGTTGGCTCAAAGAGCCTGTTAGTTGGTGGATCGCTGTGATTGCTGTGGGAGAAAGTACACCCATTTTCCACACACGTAGGAAAACCTGCTGCATTCTCGAGGTTCCCCAGGACTGGCACAGCTCCGCCACTTCATCACTGCAGTTTCGCTTTGTCCATGGGTGAGTGAATAACAAACAGTGTTGTGGTGATGATTTTGGGGTCTCCGTATGCACAATTTATATACTCTTTTTCTTCAAATTTGAGCTTTAAAAATCAACAATTCAAAACAAAAAAGACTTTGAAGACCTGATGAGCCCATAAGAGCTAATCTCTAAATGAGGTAAGCATGAGGAGCTGTTTATTGGCCACATAAGAAGCTTATTTAGACCAAAAATGGATAAAAACACTTTGTAACTTAGAGAAGAGCCAAAACGAATGAAGTTGGATTTCACCAGGGCTTAGTGTTTTGTCTTTTTGGAACTAAGCGGAATACTGTGAACAAGCACAAATGCTACCTGTTTACTTCAGTCTAAGTATGAATGAAGATTTGAGTTCTAACCCAATATCATAGCATGACTAAGATAACTTAAGTTCCTAGTGAACCCTGAGATATCAGCCTTGTAACCTGGCCCTACAGTACTTGGGTTGCAGTTCTCCTACTTCCTGTAAAGAGGTAAAAAGAGAGTGCCAGTGGTCAGGAAGCATGTCAGAGAGGTTGAAAGAAGAAACAATGTTCTAATGCTGAAAGACAAAATGAAAATTAGAATATACACATCCAATGTGCTGGGACCTGACAAAACAGGTGAGAAGAACAACCTGATCAGAATTTTCTGAGCATTTCATCTGTGTCAAAAATCTGGATACAATTCTGGTGTTTTTCCTAATAACTTCAATGCTAAGTTTCTGCATTCGATGTTAGTCCTGCAGCAAGACATTTATGACCCCATAATTTGTCTGTCAGTGTCCAGATCCACATAAATGCTTTTTATACTACTGAATTGCTTGCTACCAAGTACTGGTGAGAAGGTTATTTTGAGGCGTTGCTTACATGCTACAGAAATCTTTCAGATTAGGAAGCAATGTACTGTGTCTACTCTTTGCTATTCTCAGTAAAAAGCATATGAAGAAAATAACTGCTTTGGGAAAAGGTTGAGCTTAAGGAAAAGGTTGAGCTTACAGAGAACCAAAAGTAGCTACAACAGCAACAGGGCCAGAGACCTGCTTTTGAGCCAAGATGCTCTTCAGTTAAGTATAATGACAAACAACTTTAGGCAAATGCATAAAAGGAAAGTTTAGTCAATAGCATCTTGCATGTGAATGCCTCACTGTGCCCCTTACTGGTAATTTTTTCCTCATGCAGCACAGGATAACAGCAGAGGCAGCTAATGGAGATGGAGCGGTTATCACAGCAGTTCGCAGGCTCCTCTCTCAGGAAACAGCTCCTGGGAGCTGCGTTTTCTAGGAACCACTTCTGGTGGCTTGCTGCTGCCAGTGAAAGTTAACTGCTGGAAATGGGATATAAAGAGAAACTTTTCTTACCACAAGGGTGATTAAACATTTCTGGGACCTCCATCCCCGAGATGCCCAAAACTTGACTGGACACAGCCATAAGCAATCTGATCCTACCAATTCTGCTTTGAGCAAGTGGTGGAATACCTGACCTCCAGACATCCCTTCCAACCTAAATTATTCTATGATTCTGAGTTCTTCCAAACTGATAACACTTAAAATATGTTCAGTAACCATCACTGTTTTATATGGCACTGGAATTAGTTATTAGGTCTTCAAACAAATAAAGACAAAATCCTGCCTTACAATCTTTCCAAACTATGTCTAATCTAAGAGTCAAACTTGCTTTGGTTTTTGATGTGGTGGCATTAATGAATTTTTTCAAAAAAGATTACTGCAACAGCAAGAAGAACATTAGTTTGGCTGGAATTACTCTGTTGCTATTGACTATTAACAATGTCTTTATCTGACCAGAGATGTCCCCCTTTGTGTTTTACAATACCCGAGGTAGTTGTGCGTCTGTTATTGAGCTCAGTAACACATAAAATTGATACTGCCAGGGATTGCATGAATTAGGCAGGATGAATTTTGTTGCTCTTTTTATTTCTATTGTTAGAGAGAGATGTATTAAAGAATAAAGAAATGTGGGAGGGGGGTTAATACTGTATTTTGGTGATGTTTCATGCAGTAGAGTCTGATAAATAAACAGAATTTAGAGAAATAGAAAAGTAGTAAGCAGTCTTTCCTTATTCCCACTTTTATTTGTGTTCTGTACATGCAGAACTGAGAGACTTCCTGCCAGCCTAATGCATTACTCACCAAAGAACCTTTCCAACAAGTAAATTCAATAATGAAGTAGTGGGAAGCCCTGTATATTCACGTTCATAAATGGGAAATGTATTAGCAATGGCATGTTGTTATTGATTTTGTAATAAGCTGCACTAATTAACTAACTAATAGGCCAGCTGGAAGTCAAAAGGGATTTTTTTTTTTTTTTTAACAATTTGAGAGAAGAAACATTACCATGGAAGTACTGGAATTTTGTTTTATTTCAAAGGCATATGCTAGAAATAGCCAAGCAATTGTGTACTATCGTTTTCCACAAAAGCAATAAGTAAGATGAACTTCTACAAAGAATCTTTTCTCTGCAGAAAGGTATGTGTGTGTGTTTCTACCTGACTTGTTTAAATTAATTTTCTTTAGTGGGAATGCCATCCATTATTTTGACATGTTTTATGTTGAGTAAAAATCCTTGATTGCAGCTGCATACCGAAAGAAGGTGTTTTGCCACTTTTCACAAAAAAAACCCCTATCTTCAAAAATGTTAGAGGCCATTTAAATGTCATTGCTTGAGACAGTACTTTGAGAATGCTCCAAAATGAGCTTTTTTGGAGATGTCAACTCTTGAAATAGTAATTAATAATAATAATAATAAAAATGTATCTGTCTTGCCATATTGGAATCACTTTTATACAGGTTTTCTTGTATGTATATAAGAAATATAGTAGGCAAGTGCTCAAAGCCAGAGTGCCCCCAGAAGGAAACACATTTGAACATTTCTCACAGAGAGAAATTCACAGGTTACTGTACAAGTAAGTTTAACTGGACTTATTTAAGTTTGGCTGCTTTCTCATGGATCAAAAAAGAGGATACAAAAATTACTGGTAGTTTACTTGGTTTTCTTTACTAAAATTTCTAATATACTCCCAGAAATTGTGAAATGTAATAAGTTGTTTCACAGCTTTATTATCTCTGTTTTACACCAAGCTCTAGTACTCTGAAATCCAGATACTGAATCTCTATTACCTTGTATACATATAGCTGGCATTTTGGAGAAGTAACAGAAAATTATGGGGTTGTTTTGTAATGTGGGATGTGTTTGTATATCACTCTGGAGACTTCAGCAAAACTTTAAATGTTTCTTTATTGCTATTTAGGTTAATAAATTTTGATGTCAGATGCCAGAACCACCATGACTTCACTTGCTCTGACTTCTTTTGCTACAGAAGCTATAGAACTTCTGTGAATTATTTCTGAATGGAAGATCCATGCTGGTGAGTAGCTGCTGCTTCTAGAAAAACACCTTCAAGTCTTCAGTCTCATATTTTCATTGATCAACACTGCTTAGTAAGCTATCCCAATGGCTAATTGCACTCTCTTAAAAACAAAACAAAACCCCAAAAAACCACCCCCAAGTTATATTAAATTTTAAATCTAGAACTTGTACAAGTCCCATGATATCTTAATTTGAGAAATATAAGACATATATTTAAGAATTTGGTTTCTTTGTCTTTTATATCCAGGTTATAAAATTCTGTTTAATGAACTAAATTGAATGAACTTCTTAATTTCTCTGGAACTCAAAGATTATAATTCTTTAATTGTTCTTGGGATTTTCTCTGATTTTTTTTTTTCCAATTTATTAATGTTGCTCCTAAAATATGAAGATCGTATTTGGATGTAGTGCTCTAATAGTGATAACATTGCTAGCACAGCATCTGCAGAGGTAATATAACCTTTCTTCTACAACCATGGCTTAAATGAGACTAGAGAGAGTAAATAATGCCAGGTCACAAACTGTCTGTGACACAGCCCTGCAAGTTCACTGTATGATGTGATGTCTTCACACAGGCTAGATGAAATTGGAGAGTAGTGCTTAATAAACTGCCCCTGCCCTGATTTTCAGAAAATTAACTTATATTCAGGAACCTGTTTTAATGTACATGGAGAAGTTCCCTGCCTCCAAGAAATTGCAATTAAACTTACAAAATGTCTTGAGCGTTCCTGAAGCTCTCAAGAAACGATGAGAGCAACAATTACAGGCAAGCTGCAAACCTAAGGAAACCACGAGCATCCTAGCAGCACAGTGCAGAGGTTCTCTGAGCTAACTAGGGGTATGTGCTTCAAGCCACCTGTACGTGGTGTTGTTTCCACCTAAAGCAACAAAATGCTCTGTGGAGTGCTGCCTGCCCTGCTGCGTGCCGTGCGGTGAAATGCTGCTGTATTTCCAGAGCAGGGCATTCACCCCCAGTCACAGCTCTGCCAGTGCTGTCACCGTACTGTTTTAATTGACTTGTGCAGTCAGTGCCAACTTGGGTAACTCTGAATTTTATTTTTTTTATTTTTTTTTTCAAATGTTATAGCCACATCCTTTGACACAACAAGTAATCAAAACGAAAAGTGAACTGAGTGAGAGTAACCGACAGTTTCCAAGCCTGACAGTTGATTCTCTGAATAAGCATAATTTCTGGACCTCGAAGTTTCCTACAATGCTTATTATTGCACCTCAACGCCAAGCTAAAACTTGCATGAATGCAAGAAGAATTCAGTCTTTGGCCATGGTTCGAAGGTTGATGCACTGAGGCTGCATCTACACTAATGAATTTAATCTAAATAGAAATGCTTATATTTTACAATGTTGGAGTTTAAGGATGCCTATTGCTGTGTTAGACTTTGTGATTACTTATTCCATAGCAACGACAAAACCTCCAACTGATGATGATGATTTCTATGTAATACTCCTGTCGCTTTATTTCAGCTGGTGATTTTCATTTCTACATCTACAATTTTCACTTTGCCTTCGTTTGACCGTACCCCAGATGCAGTGAAATCTGGTTACACTTTGCCGCACGGCAGAGCAAAACAGAATGTATGCCAGGCAACAAATGTCAAGTGAATAAAAGTATTTTTACAAGTATTTTCATAAGTTTTACAAGTTGAGATTACAGAAGATGACTCTGCATCATATTGCTGGCTTTTATTCCTACCATTAGAAACTCCTCTGTTGGCTTTCTGTGTTGAGGATTAGGAGGTAGTGAGATGCGAAATGTGGCCACTGCCTACCAAAATCTATGCTGAAGTCCTGCCAATATACGCTGAAAGTATCACAACTGATAATGAAGCAGCAGGGAAAATATACCTTCTCTGGCAGGGGTTAGTTGAATTAGTCCTTTTTCCTTTGCTCTACATAGTTCCTACGTAATCTAATGTTTCCTCCCTTTTTCCCAGTTAGATATCAGTAGCTCCTAAGGGATGCTGCCTTGATGGCATTATCCTGGACAGGTTTATCTGGACCTGAAGTAGTCTATTACCTGTTGCTTAGAAGTATATCACACCTCCGGTGTACGAGTTAGTTGTTTTTTTTCTAGATGAGACTCCCTTTCTATTAAAGGAATCCCTACTTTCAGGTTTGTTTACTGGGAAGCAGAGGAGTTCAACACTGAAGTATTTAAATCTTAGACCACAGTAAACCATACCTTTATTGCCCATCCACAGGTTCCCTTGGCAGTAATGCTTTTTCCAGGCTAGGTTTAGTCTTGTTTCAGGCAAGGAGGAGACTTAATTCTTCCAGTAAGTCGGCACCACTGACATTTGTGAGTGAAAAAGAGGTAACTCACAGGTAAGTCAAGTGAGTTAGCTCTCAGGTCAAAGCAGATTAATAGCAGGTCCAGACTGCTCTGCAGGGACCTTTATGGAAATACACAAGGAGTGCTTCCTGTGTGTTACAGCACAGGGAAATGTTTTTTTTTTTTTAATTCCTGCTTGCATGTAATGAATTATGTTTTTTCCTTGACAAGTAACCTGAAATAGAAAATGAGAGAATGAAACAAGAGGAGAAGAATGTAGCATAAGGTGCTGTGTTGTTTTTTTTTTTTTAAATTAGCTAAGAAAAGCTTGCATGTATTTTATTTGTATTTCTCTATTTTTCCTGTAAGAAAGATAGCATACCTGTATCAACAGCATAAGAGGTTGTATGTAGACAGTTCCCAGGGCGAATTCAGTAAATTTTTCAATACATTTTGGACATATTCTCAGCTGGTAACAAACTGGAGCAAATTTGTTTTACATCAGGAATAAACACACCATTAATGTGCAGTACATTGATATTCTGTGCAAGTTTCCAGCAACTGCCTTATCTTGAAGACATTTGGATTTGAACCAGAATTCCTGTATAAGCCACTAAAAGATTTGTATTAAAATTAAATTATTTGGATCAAGCTTCTTGTCAGAACTCACTAAGATTTCTGATTAAAGATCAGTCAGAAGCATATCGTTTCAATCATTTGTAATAATCCAGATTTTTGTTAGATAGAAAAGACAGTGGTATCTTACATTTTACATATAGTTTTCAAGAGTATGAAAATAAATTTAGCTTATAGTTGATATGTGATTTGTTTCACTATTTTATTTGGGTGTGTGTGCATGTGTATGAACCTCACAAACCTTGGGCTCTGTTAGCTTCCCCACAACTATTTAAAATATTCTCGAGTGGCAGTTTTATGCCCGAGGAAAACAACTCTGAAACTTGCCTCTGAAGAAGAAAACATCTTACATTACAAATTCATATACATATATATATAGTTTTCAATTTTCTAGGTGGGATAAATGAGACTTAGTAATTTGAATTGTTCTGTTACAGACAATTTAACACTTTTAGCATTCAGTACATATTCTGAAGTACTGTAAGCCTGGTCCAACAAACAGTAGAAGTTGCTTCTTTATAGCTTGTTTGTTGCATGTTTTAATGATCCTTATACTTGACGTCTAACCATAACAGTGAACTATATCAAGAAAAAATTAAGGAGAAATGAAAAAAAAAATTAAAATTAAACAGGCACCAAATCTCTTAGTCTATGTGGTTTGAGTCTACAAAAGTAAATTTGTATGGTGGTAAGACTGGCTGGAAGCAAAATTAGAGAGAGTAGAGTGGGTAGAAAACAACTTGGAATCCTTGAAGATAAGAAGGGATTGCTAACATCCTGTATGTAGCAAGAGATGCACTGAATGGCATAATTATTATTAAGTTAAGTCTATCAGTCTCTTTCTACTTACAAAACCTGTTTGCAAAACAGAAGGCATGAGCATGAGAACATGTTGGATTTCCCCTCCCTGGACCTCCTCAAGACTTGTTCATTGCACAGGATAAGCAGCAGAGACTCAGCTTCAATATTTTATTTTATCTTTGTTTCTCAATATGCAAGCCCAATCTAAAGTATTGAATGATATTGAAACCCTGCTCTGAAGACAGGATTTCTAATTTATTCATATGATGTAAGTGTACAGTACTGACTCAATTTTATCAACGTTATTTAAAGCACATGAAATATTAGTTATTTCATCTGCTAATCCAGGGTGCATGGCTTGATATTTGTAGTTCAGAAAAACTCGGAATCTTGCATGGTACTTAGTTGGACAGAACAGTTTTTAAAATCACAGCACTGACATTTGATTTTATAAAATCAAATCCCACTGACATAGTTTTCACAAGCGAGTGTTCAGTGATTTTGCAATTTATATCATCAGGTGTCAAATATCTATGCCCAAATGATGGAGACTGATTTAGCAGGATTTCTAAACGCTTCAGTTGGAGCATTTTGTTCAGATTCCTCCAGGAACTTTTTGTCAGAGACAGAGATGAAATCTAATATTCCAGGAAAGTATAAAAATTCTTAAGCCATATGACTGTTCTTTCTTCCCCCGCAATATCTCACTTGATTTGCCATAATTCTTCCAGCTCCTGAAGGAAACGAAACCAAGATCATTCTCTTCAAAACAGTGACTTGCTATTTATTGAATAAGATTAGTGAAATGTATGTAATTATGTAATTAACGGTACTGTAATTCAGAAATAGAGAAGGGAGAGATGAATTAATTTAAACACGCAGCCTTAATTACAGACTTTCCTAACTTTTTGTTGTTTTGCTTTCTGATATTTGCTTTCCATCTGTTTTTACCCAGTCACCTGAAAAGCTTCTGGAGTTGCAGGTGGAATATATGTTAGCACTGCTCATACCATCCTATAAGTAGAGGTTACTGTTTTGACAGACGTTTCTGTTTCTCCTTGGTCAGGCCAATATTGTTTCCATGTATACTAGGTATTGTATGAGCAGGCCGTAGTGCTGTCTTTATCATTGGTCAGAATAGATTTTCTTTTTAAATGTTGGCATAGACCTGTGAGGTCCCTCTGTCCTGCAAGGGTGTGGAATGTTGTCATGCATTTCTTTGTACTTCACGTTTCTTGATAGAGGATTGCTTCTTTTTGAACTCTTTGTTGTAGGTTTTATTGATCCTGATATTTGATCTTCATGCGGTCAGCTGGAAAACCTTAAGAAAGGAATGAAAATGGCATTAGAAGCAGAGCAGTCCCACTTCTCGGGCTTATAGTAAATTCCTTTTCAGGGAGGACTTCAACTTTAACCTAGTTTTCTTAAAAGCTTATTTTTTTTTTTCAAAATGGCATAGACATCTCATGGCCTGAGTCTCAGATGTTATCTTTCCATGGGCAAACTTTCATGATTTCATTGGAGTTTTATTGGGTTGGGTTTACAATTTTTTATGATTCTGCTGACCAGCCAATAGATACACCTTCCTCTCAGACATGCCTTCAGAGGTATTTAACACTACAGAAGTGTCAGCTACAACATTTTTTCAATTTAGATGGGTATTATCACAGCATTTTAATTTTGCCACGTGTATAAGCTCGAATACCCCAGCAGTGCCTCTGAGTAATTATAGCAAACCTTCTAAGGGTAAAGGGAAAATCTATTTATTTCTTTTAGGACAAGAGAGTATTGAGAATTGTCAAACTGGATCTTGCAGTCTTTTAGTTAAAGTGATTGTGATTCTAATAGTTATATTGTCTTAAAATAACATGATATCAATTTTCTTCTTGTTTATTTGACACAACTTTGACTTCTGTTTCTACCTTCTTCTGGTAACAAGGATAAGGATGTTAAGACATGTTGAACTAGAGATAGACTCCAATACCTGGCTGCATAATGCCCAGCACTCACAGCATTTCCATGCTTTACCTACACGACTCTAGCAACATCACTGGGTATGGTATTAATAATTCAGCATATATATATATTTTTTAACAGAAGGGTGAAATGAAACACTGACCTTGCCTCCAGTTGCATAAACCCCAGGTCAATTCAGTTAATTTCCTTACCTACTATCCTCCTTCTCACATGCAAAATTTATGCTTGTTTCCATTCAATGCTAGATAAGAACAACAGTAAAAGCTGCCAATGTCTTTAGTCATTATTGGTTCAGTATATCAAATAAAGATTCACAGACCCTGCTGAGTTGGTGATAGAATGACAAATAGATCATTAATGCTCTTAATAAAATATAACTTGTCATATTTGGATTTGAAAGATCAGGCAGTTTTGGGCTTTCTTTCTGCCTTCCTCAGCTCTGACATAGTTCTGCATTCGCATGTCAATTTTCATTTTGTTATTCAGCTTTGACTTAATTTATAATTTAAAAAAAAAATTGATTCACTGACTTATTGATCTGTTCACCAAATAGTTCAAATGAAGTCATTATCCTATCGATCTCTTTGCATTTTATATTTGCTCTATTTCCACTTTATCAGTCTAGCTGCAGACTTTTGCTTTTAGGAGGTGTGAAAAGATTTTGAATTGCAAATTGTAAGCATACTGTGATTCTTTATGCTTTTCTATGACTTCTCATTTAAGCATTTAAGGTTTTCTCCCCTCCATGATAGCTATGTCTGAAGAGATGGTTGATTTTGTACAACTGATTTAGTATCAAAGCCCTCCTAGGGATTAGTAACACATTACCTCTGTACGGGTGTTCAGCTCCTCTGTAGCAATGTCTTGCATTTCCCTTTCAGATTTGCAAGTTTTACAAAGATGTTTTTCTTATTTTTGTTGGTAGTCTTCAAGAAAGATAACAAGGTAAATAATTCTATCTGCTCCCTAACAAAGTAAAAAGGTTTTTTTCTAAAGGGAAACCAAATTCTGTCCTTCAGTCTTCCCTCACGTTTTTCCCTCAGAAATGACCACAAGTCTGAGGTCCCTAATTTTTCCTGTCAGTCTTGGAAGACCATCAAATTTTGTTAAATGAAACTGCAGGATAACCTGCAGTTTCTGAGCAAGCCCCATCAGAGCACTACAATTCATGGATTACTCTGAAAATACAGGCCGAAATGAGCTAACATATAGATTTAACTCTGGTTTCAATGGCTAAAAATAATGAACAAAAGGTACACAATTATTAAGAAAACAATTCTTTAAAATTAGTTGAATTCTTTATAAAAAAATAGACTAATTTTTAAAATCAATGTATCTAATTGGAACTTTTGTTTGCTAATGTTTTGAAATGTGAATACTGTGCTTTTCTTCTGTGGTATTTTTTTTTTTTTGAAGTTATCACATTTTCAGTTGCTATAGCACCATTTATGAGAGAAAAATTGCAAATAGAAAAGCACAGAGAAAGTCTCTGTCTGCATAAATGCCAGATATTTTCTGACCTTGCATTACTACTTCTTGTTCATTTCACAGGAAAAAAAAAAAGCGTTTGACAGAATCCTCCACCAGACTTGTGACAGTGACTGGAATTAGATACGCACTGTTATTGTGTGTCTGAAGATGCTAGAAGCAGAGGTACAACCAGGGCAGCTCAATGTAACATTTAGAAGAGCATACTGCATCCCATTCTGCCTGTGTGGTTGTGCCAGCAGGATTTTTAATACCAGGAATTTCTCTAGAAGCTCACATATTGTTTGTACCCCAATATTAATGCACCCTGGGAAAGTCTGATGTAACATGATTAGTTATAAAGATATAGTAATTTTAATACTTTTCCTTGTTATAGTAAAGCCATAAACAATATGTCAGACTGAACATGTTAGCTGTACTTTGATAGCACTTTGGTGTCATCTACTATAAAAGACTTTCACCTTTAAACTTATGGCATTTACAGGTGGTTTATTACATACACATGCATACATGTGGGAGAGAACATGTGGGCTTTTTGACTTTCTGTTCTCTATAGGCCAGTTTTGTAGCTGTGTAGTATAATTGACTTAGAGGTTTTTTTGATTTACAGTGCTGTAAGTCAAGGCACTATCAGTGTTGCTGTAATTTATTTTTTCAAAAAAACATTTAAGGCTCTTCGTGTATCAGCATAGTGAATCTGGAATTGATTTGTGCTCTGCTATATGCACTGGTGAGACAAGGACTTGACATTTTCAGTAGTCTGGGGTAGACCATGGTCACTAAACAAGTTTAAGTCACAATGTTATCCAAAGTCCTGATGAAGCCACGTGAGATGATGTGCAAAATTCATGTAGGGCTAACTTACAATTGCAGATGAAGTACAGTGGGGAAATTGTGACTCAAACTTGGCTGTGATTAGGAAAAGATCCCACCAGGTTTTCCTACGATTTGAAAGTGCCTGATAGGAAGGTACAGAAAAAATGTCATCGCAGATCACTGTACCATTTGTCTGTGTGTGAGAAACAACACCAGCATGTACAAGCATACGAAACTCTCCACAGATAAATCCTTTCCCCTTGATCTTGTACTGCCTTCAAGCGCAAGCTGGAACTATACAATCTGTACAATTTTGTGGCTTTTTTTTTTTTGTAGAGGCAGCCTGAAATGTTGGAAGAGGAGAAATGTTTTTCTCAGTGCTACAGCTCTTGAAAGTTAACTAGATTGTCTGTATTAAAAGCAAGTAATCTGGTTTCCTTTCGGCTTATGCAAGAAATCTATCTCTATCTTGTGAGTTACCATATTTTGGCATATTTTTCTGCCTTTAAAAATGCATTATCAGGCGATATCTCATTTCCTACATAATACTTTCAGAGACATTTGAACAGTGGAGGCAGTCTACAGTACTTATTATATGCATGAATTATACCTTTGGCTGTACCTAGAAAACTAGATGCTTCTTTAATTAAAGTTTCTGCCAAGCTCAGAGTCAAGATTTGATTTGTGTGATTAGTCCACATCCTAGATGAATATCCTTCCTACCATGCAATTGACTGTGCTAGGATGAGTTGCTTTCTCCCTGTTCTTTATTTTCTATAAATAATTAATTATCCGTTGGTCCAAAGAGAGTAACTCTACTTACCTGGAATATGCCAGAATCAACCAAGTCCATACTCCAACTGCTTCAGTGTAGCTACTTGAATCTGAGCTGCTGTCTGTTCTTACTTTAATTTGAAATTATGTAGAGACCTTGGTCTAGGCAGAGAGTTTTCCACAGAACATTTTGCTATTGCTTCCTTTTAACTTTGCAAGAGGAAAAAGTATTATAATCAAGAAAATTCCACATATCTGTAAGTACTGCTGTGCCACCCTTGTGCATGTCAGTGGTCAATAGCAGGTTCTCTCAGTCTGGTCTTTGGGGTCACAGGTATGCTGAAAAAAAGCATTTGGTTATGTAAAATGCTGTGTGGAAAGAAAATAATAGGGATATATTCTCATCACCAATGTGGTTGTCTAAGTTAGGCTGGTCTCCCTAAACTTTCTGCACCACTGGAACTTGTTCTTCACTTCTCCAGATGTTTGAGATAAGAGATTCATTTTGTTTCTTTGAATTGCACAAAGCAATAACCTTCTCTTCTCTGGTGACTGCAATCTAGGTCTAAGGAGACTGATATCATAAATTCAGCCTCAGATAGACTCTTAACATTAGGGTATATGAATATTCATCAGGTCAATGCATAAATTTCTCTTACTTTCTGTTTCTGTGCCTAGAAAATTGAAAGCTTTGGAAGGGGAATCAATATGTTACTCAAGTACAGAAGGTAAGGACTTACAGAATTACACTAAGAAATTTTTGTCTTTGTTAGGATACTTTTGGCTGTCTTTGAGATATTTCCTTGTCCTTTTTGTGAGGTGCTGAAATGTAAAGTTTTTTTTTTTTATTTTGTTCTGTGTCATTCACCTTGAGTGACTACTCATGTAATTAAACAGAATGAAGTCCTGTGGTTGATTACATTTTAGGAACCTCTTTCCACCTGGGAAATAATGTTGCATTCGCTTACTCTGAGATACAGTAAACTATAGATGCAAGGGCAATACTAAAGCCTAACAGATGTTTCATAAAGGGGAAAAGTTTTGCAGACCTATTAAGTCTTCAGGTTATCTGACCATTTTGTATTTCTCAGACCCAAGTAATGTTATGTTTTGCAGTTTATAGTATAGTAAATGGAAACAAGTTTTTCAAACTCTCAAGGCTCTTCTAGGATTTTAACTATTGATTGGTGATGCTACATATATATATATATTTAATCTTCCTTTGGACTGTAGATGGTTCAGGTATAGATGTTGCATTTTCTGTTGAAGATTTGTGTGTCTAGTTGACAATTTAGAATTTTTTATTATCATTCAGTTATGAACAGTATGCACAGACTTGGTCCAAAATATAGGCAGTACAGTGATTAAAACATTAAGAATAAATTATTCTATGGGAATTAGATTACATTCCATGCCAGGAGATTTGTTATTACACTTACAAATTAAATGGCATTGTAGTTAGAAAGCAGTAGAAATTTTTCATTGGAATCTAACACCAGCTCTACAAACAATTAACAAGCATGCTTCTTATTCGCATAATTACTTTTTTGTATCTTGTGTTTATCCAGAATTTGTCCTCTTGAAACTTCCTAGGAAAGTATTTCCAAGCAGAAGAGAGTTTTATGTGTGCTTGTGTGTGTGTGTTGGGGAGAATGAGGAGGAGAGGATAGAGAAGAGGAGACAAGAGTGAGAATGGATGAGAACATCAGTATGGCTAGGGAATGCTAAAGGATCTCATATCCATTTTTGCACTGTAAATACCGCACTAGACATTGTAAATAGCTGCTCTATCTGCAAATATCTCAGTGGATGGCTCCTTGAAATCCACTGTCCTTTGCAACTTTGTCTTGTTTGTAAGCTCCTATCATTTGTCATGGGAGCAGCTGTCATGACAGGGCTATAGGCTGAAACAATCTGTGAGCCGAATGCTGCTATGATACACTCTTGCTAAATTCAGCTTATGTTTCTCCTATCCAACCAGCACAGAATCTTTTCAGGATGGAAAACAGTGTTACAAGGAAGAATTTATTGGGAAAGAGGCAGCAAAATACTTGCAAAACAGTGTGAAATGGATTCAACAGGAACAAGGAGGAAATCAAGACTATGTAGAAATTGTCAAAAGACAATACAGTCTGAGAGGAAACGGATTTGCAGAAGAATTGTCATCGATAGTGCCTAGGTTATAGTGGAATACCCATGCTGATGTACTGAAGGGGGAAAATATCAGCAATTTTTGCTGGAAAAGATACTTTTTAAGACTGTGTCTCAATTATGTTCTAGAACTTTCCTTATCTAAGACTCACCTTAGAAAAGTGTACTTCCTAGATTATGTATAGGCATATGTTTCTGTTGCTGGTTACAAGGATTAGAAGAGTCTAGGACTTTTTAGACTGCCTCAGACTCACACCCTTCCTGAAAGCGTTTTGCCAGACAAACATTTTGGGTGTCAGTTTTTTACTAGCTGATTCAGGAGAAGTTAGTACATCTAGATTCAAATTCTTTTACTCAAAGAGCATTAGCATATTAATTTCTTTCCTCTAGCAGGGTGAGTAAGCATCTTTCTCCTTTCATACTGGTTACATATCTTATTTCCTCTTTGTAAATTATTTGAGCCGCCACTACCCAATGTGCAGTGGAAGTAGATCTGAAGAAAAAAATAACATACAGTGTTTATCTTGCAGAGTTTCACTGAATCAAATAGAGTGAAACCCGTGTTATCCATGTTTTCTGGAGGTGTGCATTGTAAGTTCAATATAAATCAGTTGTTTAAGACAAATGAGAGATTTTAGGTGACTGATATGAGGCCAGTGTCATAGAAGATGCACAATGAGAGAGGTCAGGGTTTTTCTCTAATTCACCTCAGAAGACTTGGGAAGAAATCTACAGTGATACAATTGCAAACAATATTTTGACTGAGATCCTATTTTCACACAAAATTTTAAAGCTACATGATCTGCCATATAAGCTGGAGGTCGCAACTAGGCCTGCCACTTTCATTAAAATGAAGAAAATGTCATTAGCTTAAAGTTGCATTTTGTGGAAAAAGTAGAATACGGGAGAAAGAATGAAAGGGATAAATCTAGCTGTTTTGTTTTGTTTTTTTTTTTGTCATTTAATGGCTAGAACTTGTGTCCAACAACTGGCAGTCACTACTGGAGAAAGTAAATCAAGGAAGATGTTAGAAGTTACTACACTTACAGTTATTTATAACCTGAGAAAATGGAAAACCTAAGAACTTGGCCAGAAACTTTGATGTATAGCATAAGTTTTTAGTGTGATATGCCTCACCTTGGAAATAAATGTTTAGCAGCTGAAATTCTAGAATAAAATATTACTAGTAGGAAAAATATTAGCAACTTTTCTGTGCCTGGGCTTTTAGTAAACTCCTGTAGTATCAACAATTTTTGTTGCTTATGTGCATAGATTCATATTTCATTGCTATATTACTGGATTTTTGTGCTTGCTATAGTAAAACTGGATATTAAACTTAAAATTTTGATACATGCTCTACTAGCTATCAAACATGTCACTTTATTATTTGAAAGTTACATGTTTGCTATGATTTATTATTAAATATAAAACTTGTACCTTTACAGTTTCATTGTTTTTGCTTTTAAAAATAGATTCAAGAATATCTTTGTATTCACACGGGACTGTTAGTTTTAAAGCATGGTAGTTGAATAGTATTGCGAGCTTCTTAAAAGAATCTTCTATGATTCTATGTCACCTAGAACTGGACTGTTGTCTGTTTTGGAGTGCTCAGTGGGAAAGAAAATTTTACCTTGAAATTTTTCTTGCAAATCCCTTCAGTTTTTTTGATTGTACTCTCTCTCTGCAGGTGAGAATTTACATTTACATCCATCACAAACCAGAAAAATATGATTTTGTAGATCTGAAAAGCTTACAAGCTGAATGTCTGACTCTGGTTGTTCACCATAAATTCTGAGTGATTCAGAAAGGCAACTGATAGTTCACTACTGGCTTTTAGTTTGCAGTGTAGTTTTACTGACATCTGGCACTCCCGATGTGGTAAGCACAAACTGCATGTTTAGTAGGGTTTTTGTGTTTGCCAGGAGGAAGAGGTTCATTCTGACTGCCATCCTCCTTGACCAGTTGAGTTCTGTAGGGATGGAAACTGAGAACATAACTTGGGTAACCAGACTTTTCTCTTTGACTTTTACAACTCTGTGGTGGTAGGGATAACAGTATGAGACTGTTATATCATCATTGATAGTAATAGCTTATTCTTCAGAAAGGATGGCTACAATATAAGCCATCTGCACCTTCTCACATTGCGTAAGAGAAGCCAAACCCTAAACTGAGAAGGGCAAATGCATGAGTATCCTTAACAGCCTAAGGAATCTCACAGGGAGAAAATAATCTGCTATTAAATCAGAGATGCAACAGTGAGCTGCTTCTAAATACTATTACGTACAAACATTTACTAATCTTAATGAGCTGTCAGAGGCTGGGGGGAGAGGAGACCAACATATGCGACAAGTTTTATTGGGAAAAATATCTTTGTTCTTTTCTGTCTTTCACAATAAAACTGTCAAGAAAGGTATAGATAGTTTTTGAAAGTAAATTTTTATCCAGTTCTTGTAAGATGAGAGCAACGCCTCTAACTTAGACTTGCCAAAATTTATGAAAGATATTTGTTATTGGTTTTAGGGCCAATGGAGGACGTGCTTCATGCTGTGTGTGCAAAACCTATGTGATTGTTTCCCAAATCTTCTCCTGTTTGCAAAAATGTTCAAAAAGAGGTATCTACTAGTTAAAATGAAAGTCTACTGAATGTTTATGATCTGCTTCTAAAGACATCCTTGCCACACCTGGAAAAGAAAAATAAAGGTATGTAAAGTCCTTAAATACATGAACTACTTGGATACTGGATTCCCTTATTCTTATGTCAGATAGACAGGGTCTTCTGTGATGCAACAAATTAAAGTAGGACATACAAAGATCTTTCAGAGAAGTGAAGGAGACCATCATAATGTACACTGGTACTGTTGGTGGGAGATATGGCTGAAGAGAAAGATAGGAGTTCTCATATGCAATGCCTTGCCATGACTACTGGAGGTGGCACCTTTGCAGATAGCGCTGATGAAAGAGATTGCTTGTGCTTTCCAGACAACTGGAGTACACTGTCCTGTTTTCAGTAGAGGCACCTCTGGTAGTTTAGTTTAAAGCATTACATTTGTGACAGCATGTTTTTCTGTCCTGGCTAATTTTCCTTGCTGAGAAACAAGAGAGATTAATCTGAACTCAGTACTGTGCTGCTGGTGGTGCACGGTGCTAAACAAGGCATCCCGGGAGTCCCTGCAGGACACCGTGCAGTGCTGTAATCCTGTTCATTCCCTTCAGCATTCCTGGGCTGACCACCTTGCCTTTCCACAAACTGCTAGACGCTGGGAAAGCATGCCATTATTACTGTGAGTGTACAAAATCAGTCTCTAGTAAAATGCTGCAAGGAAGGAACGAATGGAGAAAAGTCAAGGTGGAGGGGGAAGGATGGAGGTATATGTGTTTCTTAAGGGCATATTTTTGCAAATATTCCTACAGGATCCAAGTCTCACTTGTCAGCTGTGTTACAAGCAGATGCCTTCTCCCTTTCTGATCCACCCAGCACGGATCAGATGATGAATGCTAATGCTGCATTGGCAGAAATGTGTGGACAGATGTATACAGTAAAAGCTAGACAATCATTTGTCTCACCACTTGCCTTTGTAGTCGGTTACCTGTTCACCTTCCGAAAAATCATGCCTCTGTTGATAACAATTAGAAAAAAATGTTATTTGGCTAAAAATTTAGCATAAGTATGTCGAAAACTTATCTTCTTTTAATTTTTTCCTTCTAAAGCAAGTTTTTTTCTTTTTTCTTTCTTTCTTTTTTTTTTTTTTAATTTAATCTACTCAATTATGCTGCTTTTGTTATGGCCATGGGGTTAATTTGGACCAATGAAACATGTCCAGTAAGTTTTGAAGTTATTCAGGGTTGTGAATTTGTGATTCCCAGATTTTTTCCCTGGGAATTAATCAAGGCACTTGCTGCTTTTCTTTGTCCAAGGCAGCTGAAAAAAAGAAATGCTTCAATAAGGCTAAACATTTCTGATTTTACTCCTTTGCTACAATGACCGTCTATGATGCCATTTAGTCCTGCTGTGGCTATCATGACATTTGCGTACATACATATGTATTTCTGTGACAATATCACTGAAGCATCCCAACTGAAACAACTCATTAAATCAAAATGTTTGTTTGAATTCAAATTGTGTCTTTGGAAATAGGAGCAAGGAAGAATTCATGCATAAGCCAGAAATTGGTACAATACATATGAAATGCCTAAATAAGACTAGTAGTGTACTTCAAAGGCTCCTCAGTACGCATGTCTCTTATATGGCAAGATGTGCATTGACTAAAGTTTATAGTTAGGGTTAAGCATAGACACTTCTTTAAAAGTTTCTCAGGAGTTCATACACTGCCAAAACTTTCCTGTAATTAGCGATTCCATTTCAGTCTTAGCTTTGCTTGTTCTAAATAGAAATGGAGGTTGGGGCAAAACTATTGGTTTAGCTGAAGCAAGTTTTAGTTCAAAAGGCAATAACATAGATGGACTTTATTACAGGATGTTATGTTTTGATCATGACTTTTAGCATTACCCAGGTGCATGCAGGCATTGTCAAACGTCACAGACAATAGCATATATTCTTTTTTCCCATTAATGTTCTGCAAATTTGTTACCCAGGATAACAGAAT
Organism: Aramus guarauna; assembly: GCA_013400195.1. Taxonomy (NCBI): domain Eukaryota; kingdom Metazoa; phylum Chordata; class Aves; order Gruiformes; family Aramidae; genus Aramus; species Aramus guarauna. The sequence continues at coordinate 1,350,454 of VXBL01001164.1, read as the reverse complement.
AAGGATACAATTGAAAGACTCTTTGTCACTGCTGTCAGTGCCATTTTTGAGACCTTTCGCAGTCATTTTTCAAAATTGGGAATAACAGTGCTTCAGAAGGGTTGGCCAAAGCTCTACATTCATTACAATATGTTGTAGTCCTTTCCAGCTCAAAAATGTTAACTACTGGACAAAGGAAAACATCTATGTGGGAAAACAGTTTGTTGGCTCTCTTCCTAGAATGCCATTTCTGCTTTCTGCTCCTGATGGAGTTTTGGATCTACATTATGCCCAGCTGAGACTATTAAGGTGGCTTCTATACCTTGCTACATAAGGGTTTGGATACACTTAAGATCGTTTAAAAGTCCTGCATATAAATCAGTACAAAAAATTAGAGTAACTACAACAAGATAAAGTGTCATTATGAATTCCAAAGAGAGACAAGTGTTTTTGACTCCATCTAAATAAAAATGGTACCTATTACGTCTTAGCAGAATATTGTTGAGCAAGCTGAAAGAAAACATCTTTTCTTGGACTCTTATGTCAGCTCTGTCCTCTGAACGTACATTCTTCTTTTCATTATTTTGTCTGTAATACAAATGAAAGTATCAAACCAGAAAGTTTTGTTGTTTTGCTTTTGGGTTGAGGTGTGGGGGTTTTTTTTGGTTTTGGTGTGTTTGGTTTTTGGGTGTTTTTTTGTTTTGTTTTGTTGTTTGTTTTTTTCTTAAACTGAGGTTGGAATGTGCATTAAAAAAAAGGTAAAAAATGTCACAGAAGATTCCCTTTAAATTATGGCATTAAGAGAAGGAGTAAAATTCTACTCTCAGAGCCCTGAATTGACTTCAGTGGATAAAAGATAACTTGACTTTACATCATACTTGAAATATGTATATATAAATATAGATATATAAACACATGAAATTGCAAGAGATAGAAGCCAACCTCACTCAGAAATCTTAGCTAGAGGAGGTGGATATTTACATAGTTCTAAATATATTAAAAATGTTGTGCTCTTTCCATTAAATGTCACATGGTAGATGAAGGAAAACAGCTATGCAAGGTAGGCTAGCCAAACATAAACAGGCTAGTGAATGCTTTTTCTAGGAAAAATCCTCATCAACAAAGCAAACAAATCACTCCCCCAAAAAAACTCAAAACCCCAATGCAAACACTTTTTTTTTTTACTAAATACTGCCATTTTATTATTTCTACTGCACCAATAACTATGTAAAAGCACAATATCTGATGTGTATATTTTCTAGTTTGTTTCTTTTTTTTTTTGCTTACCCTTCATGAATGTTAAGAGCAGATAAGCAAAGTTGTCATGAATGTCTGTTGAAAAAATATGCAATAAAAAGCTATGGAAAGCCTTAAAAATCAGTATACTGACTCTGACCTTTCAAATCTATCTGCTACAGAATAGACCTTTTTATATTGTCATGGTAATTAGACCCAAGTACATGAGGCATCTGATCTGCTGCTGCAATGATTAGAGAAACTGCACTGATGTCACGAATTTAGAGGTGGCCAGAGGATACTCTTGCTGTTAGGAAAACTCAGTATAACGCTGTGCACGATGTGAAACGGTCTCTTCCGCTTTGTCTCCCACTCTGCTTCTTCCTGAAAGCAGTCTTGCCAGAGCAGGTGTTTCCTTCAAGGTCTACCAAAAGTTCTTCACTTTCCAACCTTTTTCTGCTTAAGACATGGGGAAAGGGATGAATGAAGCTAGCAGACGGAAAATAGTGTTACTCTTAGGGCCCTTTTTTTGGTGGATTTTCTATTGGGCCACCCAGTGTTTGTCAATTTTCTAGGCTGCAAAAAAGTGTTGCAAGAGCCATTTTTCCCTTCATGTGCATTGGTCAGCTTTTAATTATCTAGCTGGCTGTTATCCATCTATCTTTTCTATCACGTAGTTGTCCTAGCCAGAGAATGTACTATATGGTGGTTTCCAAATCAGTTCATTGAGATTTTTATATCATTATGTCTACTGAATAAAACACTTGTTAAGAAGATAAGGGAGTTGCTCAAAGACTGTTTTGCACCCACATGAATAGAAAAAACCATACCCTAATGGTATGAATCTAATGCAACTTCCAAAGGTCATTTCTGATTTCAGCTCTGATCACTCCCTCTGTGGGGTGATTTAGAAGGAAATGACTGAGTACAGTATTTTTTTTTTTTTAAAGTGATCTTCAATGTATGTCATGTTAATGCCCTAGTTAAACAATTCACCTCAAATGAAGATGGAGGCCAACTCACAGATGAAGGTTGGATCACGAAAAATGTCACCCCATAAAATCTTAGGAGCCTTCCAGGAAGTGAAACCCTAAAACTGATGTAAGAAAACTGGAGAATTAGCAAGTAAAGCTCCTAAGCCAGAGGCACAATAATAATTCTTAACAAAGAAAAGGACCAAACAGAATAGTTAAAACAATTTATGATACAATTATCTGTAAAAGAACCATTAAATCCGAACAAAAATGCTCAGCTCAGACACTTGGGTCTACCCTAATAGAAGCACTAAATAATGACCTCCTTCACTGAGAAAATACATGAACTTTTGGAAAAAGACTAGTATTAAAGCATTATATTGTTACAAATAACCTATGATTTTATTCCTTAATAGTGGTGTAAGTCAGGCATAAACCAGGACAAATGACATTATCAGGAAAACACAACAGATCATTAACAGGACAGTAACTTCACCTTGTAAAAGACACTTCAGCAGTCTCTGGTACTGCTTGAACTCCAGCTGACATTGCTGCAGGAACTACTGTCAGGTTTTATGCTTAGTACTGTCCCTGTTACTAGAAGGAGACGGTGGTAGTCAAAGTAATTCCCCTGCTTAGCCAGCCAGAAGAACGTTTTCTATCCCCTCAAGCGATATGTTTTATGTATGATCTGATGAAGAGGTTCTGAACTAGTTTGTGTTTGCCACCTTTAGCTTTATATGTACATTTATGAATCATAATTTCTGAAAGATAGAATCATACTGCCATGCTATGACCTTAACCCAGTTATTTTTGTTGATAATACTAATTTTTTCCCCACTCGGTTCTATTTATAATATTTTTTCCTTGCAGATTTAACTTCTTTAAAACTTGTTAAAAAGTGTATCTTAGAAAGTAAGTGTTCCTCCTTTTACTTTCCTGTTCGAAACAACTGGACTAATTGTACTTTGCATTAAAATAGTCAACTAATGGGTGAAATAGCCCAAACCCAGTGTTAGATAATATGTAAATGAAGAAAAAAATTTAGAAGAAAAGCTGTCCAGGTTGTGGATATCATAATTTTAAATTCCTCATAATGGTTCAGTTTTTAATATTGGTCCTCCTAAATGCTAATAATGTACACTATTGTATAATAGAGAATGAATTTTTGTTTTGACAAACAGTTGAATTGATGTTTGTAGGAATATCTACATATATGCGGAAAAAATAGCTAAACCTTTCATAGATGTTGGAGTAGGGTCTTCACTTTTTTTGAGAAAATGCAAAGTGCTCAATTCTGTAGCTAACACATTCTGGTGAAATGATGATTAAATTAAAATCTCATTAAAAACTCTCCTTAAGTTCAGTGAGGACAAATTTTATTTCAGATTTTCAAGCAATAATAGTAAAAAAAAATAATAAAATATCCAGCTGATCTCTCCTTGTGAGAACTGGATCCTTAACCCAGTTGTTTTTATTGTTAATACTAATCTTTTCCCAGGATCAAATTCCTTGTACTGAGTAAGGATTCGATCAAGTTCTTTGTGAGACAGGAAAGAAGCTAAAAAGACTGGAAGATATTTTAATTGATTCATATATTTAGTTAAGTAGAAATATGGTAAGTATAGTGACAGTACTACAGTGCTTCAGTGTGGAGAAAGACTTTTGATTAAATCTGAATGTGGGAGAAAAAACTGACCGTATGTTTTTTTTTCTGGTCTTCAGTGTTTCAGCTGAGGCACCAGAAAGCAGTGTCTGCTGTAATATTGACTTTTCCTTTGTGCAGAGCCTTATGTGACATTATTGACATCTGCATGAAGATGGCCCTGTATTTATAATAATGATAGAATTATCTAAAGTTTTACTTTAATTAATTGTGGCTGATATCAAGGCACCTGCTATGCAAGATACTTATTACTGTCAATGCCTATTGCACTGAACCATAGGGTACCAAACACATGCAATAGCTGTTTCAGTAATAATCAAAAAGGCATTTAGCCTAATGTGAATCTCCAATTGCTAAATGTGTCAGTGACCCAGAAAAAGAGGAATGGGAAAAGAAATGCAGAGATGACTAATTTTGTGGGGGATTGCTGCCTCCTGAAAGAAATATAAAATGATCTCAAGATTTAGGAATTCAGGGGCCAGCTTTTGAATGCAGTTCTTTTCTCTTTTTTTTTCTTTTTTTTTTCCTTCCCTCTCCCCCCTGGTTCAATAAGATGTAGAGCAAGGACATCATATCTTTTCAACTAAACTAGCAAAGATTCCTCAAGAGATAGTTTTCAGGCACTGTGGACCAGACCTCAGCTAGGACTAATGGTCTGGAAATCAGCTTAGCCCCCTAGTAACACTCTCCACCAATCTAGTCTCTCTGGAATTAATTATTTTATGGCCAGATTAGAAAAATTAAAATAAATCAGAGCTGAGTGTTTAATAGTATAATTGCTGTAATATAAAGGGGAGTATTTCAGCTCTTTCATTTCCCTAAACAACTCACTGAAACACAATTTTAATGGCAAATATGCTAGAAACATTCAGTCCATTGTGTAAAACCAGAATTCTGTCCTCCTAATGTAGGGTCTCAGTTCATCTGCAGCAGCTCTCAGCTCTTTTCTGAAAGGATTCCCTCTTTGAATTTGCAATCTCTTTTAGAGATGGACTGGTTGTTACACAGCTGGCGCTGTTATTGCACAGTCCCATTTTAGTAATCTATAATAGCCATCTGTGCACTCTCAAAGCCCTACCAGCTAAAAACCAAGCATTTCTGCAGTCCAAAGTTGTACACTCATGTTTTGGGGTGGATCTAAGATGAGGATTTAATGGGAACATAAAATTTTGCTATTAGGAGAATATTGACTTTAGAGGTACTGCTTCCATGTATTAAAAAAAGGATCCAGATCTTCACATTAACCAGTTTAAGTATTTTTTGACCAACCTAATTTTAGTATGAATATGTTCAAAAACAGTATAGCAAATTCTTATGTTATAGTGGTTTCCAAAGGCTCTTTAAAGAAGGTTTTATAATTTCATGTAGTCTAAAACTTAGACAATTCAATAGGATAGTTAATTGTGCCTTCGAATAAATGCAGTTTTTAAAAGAAAAAGGAAAGTCCTATTCTCTGTCTTCTATAAACCTGTTTCTAAATGGACGGTGTGACATATAATTGATAGGTATTTGCCCCAAGTAATTTAGTTTCCTTTCATTCAGGTGTACAAGATGAGTAAATAATGAAAGTAAACTGCACTTATTATTTTGGACTTTATTTTTTTTCTTTTAGCCATCATTCTTTTTTTCTAAAAAATAATTAATGTTAGCTTTAAAAAAAAAAAAAAAACAAACCACATTTTCACCATCCTGTCACACTTTGGGTATTTTGCCCATAGGTGAAGATTGAAGCTGTACACACAACAAATTGCTATTGTCTCTTGTTTTGTTTGTTGCAACATGCTGTTAAAATGGTATAAAACAGAGTTAGAGATGCTGGCTGCCTGTCACAAGCTAGATATTTGGGATAGAGGACTGTAGTGTGTTATTGGTACTCATGTTCTTTCAGATACTGAAAGGCAGTGGAATTTCCACTGCAGGTTTAAATTAAACAATTACTGAGCCCCAATTCTACCTAAATTCTGAGCTTACCTTGAGACCAAAATGTGCTCTTGTTGCTCAGATCAATGGGTGCATCTGAACCTACATTCCTACTGAAAGTAATCAAAGCCATTAAAATGGTTTTTGGAACATTTTTCTGCGACGGATGACGATAACAAGCTTTGAGCCACCAGCGTCCCTCAGGGGAAGACAGTAAAAGGAAAGAAATTATCCTCACCCCTTTCCTGTATTTTTCTACCTTGCTGTCTCGGGCGCTCCCAGCACAACAGCAATTTCTGCAGGGTGAGAACAGGAAAATGGGAAATATGAGGTGTATCAGTTCTTTCTACTCTTGCTCACAAAGAAGAGTTGTTTGAGTTTTTTTCTCCTGACACAAGAGATGTGTTGGTTATCTTCTGAAGCCTCTGTTTTCAGTGTCTCTTCTGCATCTTCAGAATAGCAAACCTTGAAGAGGTGTCTCTACATTTTATGCAAAACAAACACCCTGGTTTAATTGCATCTGGGTAGTGGCTTATTTTTAAGTATTGATTGAATTCCAGAAATTCAGTAGTTCAGAAAAGAAAAGATGATTGCTATATCTGGATAAAATATTGGTGAATCCTTTTTACTAGACTTGACATGGTATTTTTTCTGTTCACTGTCTTTTCACATAGTAGTCAACTCAGAGAAGTTAATTTTTATTGATGTTGCTGTTGCACATCTTATTGTGACAGTATATCATGCATGTATGGTTGTTTCTATGGCGAGATTATACACCCAAACATATATGTGTTACAGAAGTGACAGCAAGGTTTTTAATACTCATATCTACTTTTGTTTTCAGATGTGAAACAAAGATCAATTCTTAAAATGCACTTATTTTATAGCTTGACCATAAACACACACACACACACAAAAAAAATATTGGCAGCTAAAGATGTTATTGCAAGCAGAAAGTACTGAGTCTGTTTTCGGAGTGTAGAGGATGTAATTCTTGGGAAACTATTTAGGATTTTTTTTTTTTTTTTTATTCAGGCAGTAAAGGAATGAGAATGAGCCATGGAATAGTGTTCAGAGAGATGTGATTGTTTCATGTACACCATGGCACTACCAAAGAATAAAGGATGTTTTCTCACATTAATGTACAACGTATATAAATAGCTTGCTGATTTACATAATAAAACAGATGTTGCTTTCATAACAATGTAGAAATCCTGTATAGCTGTAAACTGTATTGGAAGGTCAGATTAGGGCAATCCTCAAAGGTGCCTGAAAAATCTGATTGCTGATGGAAACTCTGAACCTGCCATTAATCCTGTCACAATCTCAAATAATGTGAAGTTGTAAAAGTCTTTCTTCCAATCATAGTAATGATGTTAGATATTAACTTTTTGTGCAATAATACAAAGTATTGTTTAATTGATTTTTAATTAGTCATTATGAAATGTCATTTATTTTAATCCCTCTAAAAAGTCATCATATTTAAAAATTGACACAGGGTTTGAATAATATTCAGAGAGCAAAATGACATTTCTGTTTAACCATAAAATATTTGTTGCAACTGCTCTTATACAATTTCAGTACTAAAGTTAAAAAACTCCCTTGCCTGTACTGGTTTGCTTGATTATATAGTATTTGCGAGTTTGTTGCTAGTAGGCAGATGTCAACAGATGAACATAAAATAGAAATACTGTAAACAACAAATTTCTCAGGTAATTCTGATTTTAAGATCTATTGTTGGCAAGATAAAATATAGAAAGTGAAATCTAAGTAGCTGAAAATTAATCGACTGTTTATTAGAGATCCACATCTTCATTTAGATTTCTGTATTGGAAGATTTGTGGTCCATAGCTTCAATAAGAAGACAGAAAAAATAAATCACACTATTTTCAGAACATTTTGGGTTTACTCTTCTTACAATTATCAGCCTTATTTATAGGTAGTATTCTATTTGATTTATTAAAGGATTCTACAAATAATGTTTTACAGTGCAATAAAATCAGAGAGCTTAACACTAAGGTGACCTTCATCTGAAATATGTATATGAAAATGCTCAGTTCATATAAGGATAGCCATTATTATTGTTTAGCTGCATGAAATAATAATTTCCATTTATACAGCAAATATTGCTGGTCTGCTGAAATAATTTACCTAATAGTGTATCATCCAGCTTTAGTTGGTAGCAAAGCCAAAAATCTAAACCATGCAACCATAGCCATATAACTTTAATGATTTGATGATACGGTATTGAAACAGCTGAGAAAAACAGGTTCCTCTCACTGAGATTATCCTTCTGAAACTTCCTTCTAATATGATTCTTTTTACTTTAATATTTTTAGCACTTTCTTCTAATTTTTTTGCTGGTCATTTTGTGGCTTGAAGATATCGATGTGATTTTTTTTTTTTACATCACCACAGAACAACAAAATTTATGATCATCATTATCATTCTGAACTCTGCTGTAATCCACTCTTTGTAGTTCACTACTTCAGATTACTATTTTGTCAGGTAGAATAAAATACTGTCATGAAAAAGAATTTTATTGTGGATCTAGAGTGTAAATTATTAGATCTGGTGGTGTAGAGATTAGGAAAGGAGATGTGACCAGAGTTTGAATATTGTCATGCAAAAAAAATGNCAAAAATTTAAAAATTTTAAAAAAAAAAAAAAAAATAAAAAAAAAAAAAAAAAAAAAGGTGAGAAGTAGCACCATGAATCAATACAAAGCAAGAGACACGTATAGGGGAGTAGGACACATCCTCAAATGTTTGCCCTTGAGCAGTACTCTGAGTATCCCATATCAATTCCTGTGCTTAGAACAGAACTATCTGTCATTATGGGAAAACTCTGCGACTTTATGGTCCCTAAGGCAAATTACATAGGCTGGTAAAGTTGCATATTGTGTGTTCTATGCTTTATTATTTGGAAATGGAAAGAACAGAGTTGTTATTATGGGTTACACTGGCAAAAATTAAGAATTACTTCATTTGCTTTAGAAAAATTGTGGACGTAGTAAGGAATGCTTTGATTAAGCCTTTGTTTCCCTCTCTTTGGAAAATGCTGATTGATTGATCCTAGTAGTAGTAACTAGTAATTTATTTTTTTGTCGTGCCTTTTATTTCAAACAAAACTTGCAACGTGGGGAAATGTTGAACGCTTTTTGAAAAGCACTTCTTTTCCTTTTTTGATTGAGGCTGTGAGGAGAGTTCAGAACCATAATGTTTTATTCCACTTTAGAGCATGGATTCAAACAATTTTCCTTGCTTAAGTTTGATTTTAGAATCTTTGTGCTTTTAGTACCATATTTCTACTTAGAAGTAGATATTCATGTTCATGTACTTCTGACCTTCATTTTTTTCAGATTCCATATGCTTTTCCTCTTTGGGCTAGTTTTCTTACAATGTATTAGTGACTTCCTAGTTCCATCACATTGCTTGAGAGAAGATGTAGTCACTTCTGACATGAACTAATTTCTATGAATTATGCTATAGAGAGATGCAATTTGATACTGAATTAACTTGACTTTCCATATACAAAGAATCTTATTTTAGAATTTAATGTGAAGATACTAACAATGTTTGCAAAATTACAAAAAATACCCAATGACCCACAAACAAAAAAACCCACTCAAAACACTGGAAAATGTAAATTTTGAAGAAACTGAAATCTCTCTCCAGTTGTTCCCAGAGCAAATTCCTAAGCAGCTCCTAGTCAGCATGTTGCGTAGCTTTGGTATACGCATAAGGTCATATGGAAACTTGCCAACTATCGTAATGTAAACATCTACATTCAGCATCCAGCAGAAGTCAAAGTTTTCTGCTTCTGGGGAAGAGGGTGATTCTCTGAAATGATTGAAATTTAGCCTACTTGTTCGGCACGGAGTTATTGGCGATGAGCCTTATTCCCATCTTCCAGATTTCCTTCATTCTCATTCTTTCTCCCTCCGTAAGTACAGATGAATTTGGAATATGGTTCACAAACAGCTTTCTAGCAAAAACCTCCCTTGTGAATAAGACAAACAAGAGCTGGCTTGTGCAGGGTACAAGGTGCAATAATGAGAGGAGGCAGCTATTCGAGTAGTGCAGGCTAGAGAAGATCTCTTCATCAACTTAAATATTAAGATAAATCTGCTTACAAATGAAGTAAGCACCTGCCAATATTTGTACTTAACCTGGGGTGCAAGTGATAGCAAGATCACATCATTCAATGCTAAAATCAAGTGGTTATTTAATAGTGTATCAAAGTAGAGCAAGATTTAATAGGAAATAATGAATCATGGTACAGTCAATACTTTAAAAAAGATCTGAAATTAATAAATAGAATTGTTAAGAAAGAGAATTAAGAATGTCCAAATCAATCCACCTCTCAGTCTAGTGAATTTCTTTGATTTATATATATATATAGAAAAAACTTCAAGAAATAGAACAGATTTGCCTTTGCTCATACCAGTGCATAAGAGAAAGCCCTAGCCAGCATACACAGTAGAAGGTAGAGCTTACTAATACAAATAGAATCAAGCAACAATCAGCTGTAAAGAAGAGGAAAGAAATAGCAAAACACTTGAGTACCAGAAGTATTTTCTCTGTGGACCCAGACACTGAAGTAATTACAGAGAGGGAAAATTCTATTAAGTGAAGAATTGTCTTGTGTACTCTGATATTGCAGAAACGTGAATATTTTATAGTTTTGGCATGTCCATAATTTAAGCCCTTCATTCTCTTCTCATAATCTTGTTAAGCCGTATGTGCTCATCTTTTGCTTTTAATTCACTCTATTTGCATTATTGCATAACGGCAACAAACAGATAACAAATAATGCACAATTTGGTCCATTATATTTTGTTCCCATTTTACATATTTAGGGCCTTCTAGTGTCTGACTCTTTGCCAGCAGTAAATTTGCTGCTCTGGTTTTAATTAATTTAATTTTTCATGCTTTTATGAAAGCAATTAAATAAGGATTTTATGCATTCACTATAGGATTTACTTTGCCTTTCAGAACTTCTGTCTGGGTTGGAGCTGTCATATCTCACATCATCTGCACTGGTATAGTGCTGTGTTTTGGATTTAGGATGAGAATAATGTTGATAATGCAGTGTTTCGGTTGTTGCTAAGTAGTTCTTACACAAAGTCTAGGACTTGTCAGCATCTCATGCCCTGCTAGAGAGAAGGCTGGAGGTGCACAAGAAGCTGGGAGGGGACACAGCAGGATAGCTAACCCAAACTGGCCAAAGTGATGTTCCATACCATATTCCATCACTGCTTGGGGACGGGCTGTGAATTGGTCAGTGGGTGATAAGCAATTGTTTTTTGTTTGCATCACTTGTTTTTCTTGGGTTTTATGTCTCTCTTTTTTGTTATTTTCCTTTTAATTACATTATTGTTGTTGTTGTTATTATATTTCAATTATTATTCTGTCTTTATCTCAACCCATGAGTTTTCTCACTTTTAACCTTCCAATTCTCTCCCCCATTCCAGCAGGGGCTGGGTGTGAGTGAGCGGCTCTGTGGTGCTCAGTTACTGACTGGAGTTAAACTGTGACACACCTGCAGAAGACCGTAGGAAGCAGCCTATACCGAATCATACCCACACTGTGGCCCATGAACCCTTTTGAAAGGTAGATGCTGATCTACCTTCTTTGATAAACTGGGAGTGATGCGGGGATAAGTGGGGAAAAAGAAGCTCAAGGGGGAAATCATGTCTTTCTTTTAAGTATGAGTGATTCTTAGCCACATTTTCTTTTGCTTGGAAGTCCAGAATTTAGAATACATATTGAAATAGTGCAAGGCAGAGAACCATTTCCCTTTCTTGTGTGAAGCAATTCAACTCATGTTTCTTAGGCCAATGCAGAAAGAATACTAAGGTTATTGGGACTGAAAGAGAAGAGCATGATTACAAATATGACTGGTTATCCTGGTGGTTAGACAGGAGGAGATCAGATCAACACACATTGCAGCTGTATTGATTTAAGAGAAGGAGAAATACGAGGAACATGAACTTGGAAAACTTTGCGCGCAAACTCATTGGAAGAGGGCTAAAATCTATGGGATCAGTAGAGTTAGCTTAAAGAAAGAAAGATTGACAGATACTGTGTAGGTTATGCGAATTGATAATAGACGATTTCTGCAATGTTTGGCCCATGAAATCTAAGAACCATAGAAAAGTTGTCAAAGTTGGAATTGAAATTCTCCTCAGGTGCCAGGAAGTTGAAAAAGAGAATCTGGACAATGCAGATCAGGTGCAGCTCCCAAGCCTTTTGAGGACTTTTATACCTTATATGAGGCAAGATTAGGGAAAGGTGCAAACATGGGAATTGATTGGGGATTTAAATACCCATAACCTCAGATTTGGTCAGTTTGGTCAGCAGAGTCCAGCAGACTGCATCAGATTAAAAAAGAACAACTCTCATATTAGGTATTTCAATCATATTAGGATTTAAATGTTTTATGTTTTTGCAAAGCTTCAGAACTCTATAAAAATCTAGTAGAATATTAAGACTCTGAAGCAGACAAGCTTGAGATTTTAAACTGACAATCAGAAGAGTTTGGAACAAAAGCAATTCACTCCATTTTCAAGAGCAGTAGCACTTATATTAAGAACCTTTATTTGCTGTTGGCATTACACTAAAATACTTCAAATGTGATTGGGATCCATGGAGGCAATGGACAGGCTTTAGGTTTTTGTAGTTAATCCTCCTATGAGGGTAACATGATACCCTGCAAATCAGTGGAGATTCACATAGATTCACAGACGAGTAAGTAACCTGGGCTTTCAAAATAAAATACATTACAAATATAATTCATAGAGATCCTTATTTCTCTAAATATATGCCTATATTTCTAATTATATTTTACTCCTCTTTGAACTATTGAATTACAGAATTCTTTCTTAATCAAATAACTTCTTGCTATCAAAGAAATCACCTTTGACGTGGTATACATATAATGTACACAGTTGGTTGAAACATACATCTTTTTAATATGTTTTGCAAAAATAATAGTAAATGTTTGTGATTCTGCTAGCAGAAATAATAAAAGGAATAGAAGAAATCAGATGCAATTATTTCTTCCTGATTTCATTAAATGCTGCTGTCACAGTGATCTTCCAGTCATGCTTGTGCAGTAGTTTTACTGCACAGACTGTTTCTGGATTTATTTGCTTTCAGATTCTAGCTCTGCTGTTACATTCTTTGCCTTGTGAGCACCTGCAAAGACCTGCAGTTATGAAGCAGTATTTGTTACTCATACTGTTTTCTGGGGCAAGTGGGAGACAAGAAGGACCACAGGTCACCATAACCCTTTCAGGTCAGGCGGTTTGGATTCTATAATCCCTCAGAGCTATATCATCCTTCCTGCTTTCTCAACAGCCAGCAGCATATCATAAAATGTCAGGGTTTTTGGTGTCAAGAAATGAATAAAAACATATCCAGAAAATAAATTTCCTTCCTGTTTCATCTGAACAAGTGTTCTGAATATTGTTCTGTTTCTACAGGAGTTGCTTTATTTTCTAGTTGACCTTACCAGTCCATTAGGATGTGTGGGCAGATCCTTGCTGACTAGAATCTAATACCATCAGTGTTCAACAAGAACATGATGCAGAGAGGCTACTGCCAGGTTGTATTTTGCCATCCCTTTTTATTATATGTCTGTGAGTGGCAGCATCCTGTTCCACATATTTAATGACTGCTCTCAAACTCCACAAATTCCTAAGAGAAGAAGCAACAAGCGAAAAAGCAAACTGCAATAATTCTGGAAAGATCAAACATTAGATAGACTTTTCAGGAAGGAATAAATTGAAAAGGTAAATGCCTTCCTGCTGAATCTGCTTCCTGCTTTCATAGCGACATACTTGTTATTATTTCTAAGGATAGAGAAGTTGAACGTAGCAAATAGGATTGCAACATGGAACTCTACGTGTGTTTGTATCTGAGAGTTTTGTGAGCATGTCAGTCTTTCAGCAACGTGCCTTTTTTTGGTATGTCTGTTTTGGGCACATGCTAACTGTGGTGCCCGTGTTAAAGCAGAAGTCTATTACTTGTGAAACGCCAGCTGTTGATATTTGGTAATTGCATGGGGAAATGTGAATCATTTGTAAAATCTCTCCAGCAGGTTACAGCAACAGTTAGGGGAGCAAGGGCACTTCTGAATAAAAATGCAAATGTCGTATCGTTTTTAATGGCAGCTAACAGAGATCTAGTTTCTTTTACCTTCAATGTTAAATGCAACTTTAATTAAGCAGAGCAATAAATTAGCTTCTGGCATTTTGCATCCTAGACAGCTGTAATGCTCAGAGCCACAGAGGTGACAGTTAGGAAAGAAAATACATGAGTAGCGTAGTAAACTGCAGGGGAAAAACAGAGCCCTCTTAGTCCAAATCATTTATCCAAAAAAGATTTCATCAGGCTAATGTCAAACAATGTTAAAAGGAAATGTACTTTCTCCTTGCCTGAAAAAAAACTGGTTGAATTTTCTCCTGATCCAAGTGTATTTGCCATATTTGCCATGTAGTCTGTCATATCCAATGTTAAAGTACATTTATTTACAGAATAAGTTAGAAAAGTAATTTCTCCTACCACAAATACTATAAAGTACTGTACATTCTTGAAGGGAAATAATTTAAAAAGTAGTTAAATTATGTGATTTTTTTTTTTAATATCTTCAGGGAAAAAAAATACTTCCTATGCAGTTGCACAAGCTGCTAAATCTTTTATAACCCAAGTTTGTTCATACCCTTTCAGAGAGGAATTTTTGCCTTGAATTGATGGGACTGTATTATATAATTAATGGTTTTTCATAACTAGATTTTTGTCTCAATTTGCCGTTGGAAAATTAGAGACACTACTTCACGTTAGTCTCTAATATCACTGGTAAAACAGTACAATGATTTCAGTACTGTGATTCACTTCAGTTTCCAATTGAAAGAGAATATGGCAAGAAGGGGAATGTTTGTGTGGATATCTTTGATTGTTACCATATTGAAGAAAGCAATTACTGGGCCAGATTAAAAAAAAAAACTTTTCACGTTTGCCTTTCCTTCTGGTTCAGTGAAATTGCACACTGTTGCTTTTCTGCGGTTTGTGTTTTTCTGTTTCCATAAATTAGTTTGTGCAATCTGTCCCTCTGACCTCAGGAACAATTCTCCTTCTGTTTTTGTGAGGCATCTGAGCACTGATGTTGAGACTGGAAAACTTACTAGAGCTGATAATTGATAATTTGCCCTGTAAGTAAACATAAGCTCTGGATAACATTGAGTGGGACGGGTCATTTTTTTCGTATCACAGATGCACACATCACTACATAGTAGGAGGAAAAGGAAAATTGTCAGCTGCTCATGGATTAGAAGGAAAGTGGTGTGGTTTGGTGTGGTTTGGTGTGGTTTGGTGTGGTTTGGTGTGGTTTGGTGTGGTTTGGTGTGGTTTGGTGTGGTTTGGTTTTTTTCCCCCTGCTGGTGAGACTGGCAAATTGTTAATGGATTTCTAGCACCCAGTGTGAGGAGGCTGATGTGTTCATGTTGGTTCCTCCATTAACTCTGACCCTCTAACGTCAAAAAAAGCTTTTGGAGCACACACGTATGGGTGTGAGGAAGGGTTGATGATTAAGGTTACAAATTGTGTATGTACAGCTAGAAAGGGAGGAAAAAAAGATGATTTAAACAACAAAGATGGAATGGACTTCTTGAGGGACTTAGCTCTGTCCCCTTTCCCACTCTCAAGTTACCACATAATATGCTTATGTTCCTAAACATTTACTTCCCCCTCATCACAGTTAATAAAATGTTTTTCAATGTACTGTGAAAAACCTGAGATCTACAGAAAGAAACAAAAGCAACAATTGTAATTTTTTCACAGGATTAAAGCAGGCTAGATCAAACATTCAAGCAGCAGTTCAGGCTCCTGCAGCATTACTTTTGAGGTCAAAAAGATGGCTAGGAAAGGCTTTTAACCCAAGCCTTCCTATTTTTACTCCATGATCACTTATATTGTCATGCTTTTCTCAATTGTAAAGAGCGTAAGTTCTCCCTAATAATTTTAAATTCTATTTGAATTCTATTCTGTGGAGGCATGGAAAGCATCCTTCTTTTCTACTGAGTTATTACAAGAAAAATTTGTATCAGTGTGACCGTAGACCATTACATCTCGTAACTGAAATAATTCTTCTCTTTTCTTAATACTCACTCCTGCCCCTACAATATTTGCAGACCTCCTCAGCTTCACTTTCAACTACCATTTTAGTAGACTAAACAATTCTGGTTCTCTTAATCTATTTTTCAATGAAAGAAGTAGTTCTCCAGTCATCTAATCATTGTATTAGTACTGCCATGCAACCCATTCCAATTTAAATTTACATTTCTTAAATAAAAGTGGACCAGAAGTATATGCAATATTCTGATATTTTTCCAATTTGGAAACTAATTCTGAGCTAAACTTAATTCACCATTAGCTTTAAAACAATAAAGCTTATTGTCCTTCTTGTATTTGTTAAATAATAGCATTACCTCTAATTCCTTTCCTGGCATTTCATGTTATAGAAAAAATATTTTTGTATAATTTGTATTTTTTTATACAAATTTATTTCACAATAATCCTTTGGGTTTTGTTTTGTTTTTTCTTCTCACTAATACTTATAGTAATAAATAAAAAACCAAACAAAAAAAAAAATCCCCACAAAACACAAACCCAAACAATTGGTTTTTACTTTGGTAAAAGATGTCATCACAGTGCCATCACCATCAGAGAGTATATTATAGTGATAAAAATAAACATGTTATGAGCATAGATGTTATTCATATTGCCTACTGTTAAATATTACAAGTAACTTTGGAAATAAAGGTCAAAGATTCTTATATCTCTAATATGTCATGACTATTACATATAAACATAGCTGAGAGTATGTTACTGAAATAAAGTATATCTATTAATTAAATCCTATTCAGATAAGGAAATGTTATATTAGTGGAACATTTATTTTTTAAAAAATCTGTCAAGCTGGTATATCAAGTGTTTTCTACTGATCTGATACTGCTTGTGGATTTAAGTATGCTGCCTGTGGCCATCCTGCAGCTTTAAAGGAAAATACCTAGGGATTATAAAACTGACTGTATGATGCTGTGCCTTCATTGAGCAAGACTGAACAAGAAAGAATGGAACAGGAAAGGGCAGGAATTTGATCACAGTTGGTTGAGTTTCTATTATACTTATTATTTTTCTTGTCAATTTAAGAGGTAACAGGAAAAGAAAAGCCAATCTAAAAGGCAATATAATGGAAGCATAAGGTAACAATCTATTCATACACATTTCGGAAAGAAAAAGTGACACGAAACACAATGCAGTTACAACAACTGTTAGAGAAAATGACATGGTATATATGGAAGATAAGATGCAAACTCCAGGCTTAGGCTTTGATCACGTTTCCTTTGGGATCAACAGTTCATTTGATGATACAGATACAAGTGGAAATGGGAGTGAGATATAAAATATTTTCAGCTATGAAGTATTTGCTAGTCATGACTGCAGATTCCTTATTGCTACTGACAGGAATGCTATTAAAGATATTGCTAACACTTTCCCTTTATTCCCCCGTCAAATACTGAACTTGCCTGTTTGAGCATTTAATTTGATCATGGTTGGTTGATGCCCTTGGTCCTAGATGATCTGGCTATGTAAATTAGCATGAAAAGAATCTTTATTTTTCAGAAAAGTGCACCTCTGAATATGCAGAGACAGGAATTGGGGGGGGTGGGAGAGAGAACTTACTTTTCTATAGAGGGTGACTAAAAGACCATTTAGGTTATAGTTCTATTTTGAGCAACACATAAGTGGGACTCAACTAATGTATGGGCTTTGTGGTGACCTACTGTGCTGAGGTGAGTTTTACCCTGGTAGAGGAGCTCTTCTGTAAAAAGAATCAAGACTAGCTGCATAGTTTAATAAGGAACCAAATTCAGATGTGATGCAATCAGTGGAACTTTGCTTCCCCAGTACAATTCCAGTGGCTAAGATATCAAGTTTGAATTCAATCCAAAGCATTTGAACTGCAGGCTTTCTGATGCCATGTACTGTCTTCATGCAGTTTCCTTGTGGTGTTGTGCTTCATCATATTCAGTCAGTTGGGTAAAAAAAAAAATAAAAAATCCAGGAGTGCTAATTAGCTGAAGGTAATGGCAACAGAATGTGTCACTAACCGTTGAAATATAGTCTGAAAATTAGAAAAAATATTTAATAAATCATCACACTTCATCAAATTAAATCAGTCACTATAATAAACCAATGACAGTGCAGTGCACTGATGTATAGGAAATACTGAGCGCAAAATATCACCAGTGATTAACTACCTATCATTGTACCACAGACTATAATTCACCTTCCTGAGAAAGCAGTTATGATAGAACATAATATAATAAAGTCTTTCAGCAGGTGCCATTACAATGAGGAAAAGCGACTTGATGCAGTCTATGCAGCCAGGGAAACTTCTATCCCTTCAGGACGCAACAGCTTCTTACTCTGACTGTAGTCCTTTAAATGGTTTTCCTTCATTTCTGAGGACTCTGCCTATTGAAACCCAAATTATGCACAGAGCTTGTAACACCAGTAGCATTTTTTTCTGTGCTTTTCTTGCAAATATTAAGATGGTTTGGCTTCTAACATCACGCTTTTTTCTTTTTTCCTAGTTTGATAAATAACTCTTCTTCAGTATTTCTAATTATCAGAATCAAATGCTGGCCACGCTCCATTCACCATTTGTTTCACCTATTTGTTATGCTGTTATTTGCTTTTTTCATGTACACCATAAAAAAGTAATTTTGGGAAATGGATTCATTAATAATTGTAATCATAATACTGTAACTTTAATTTCTTCAGAGTGGAATGAATAGCTGCTATATTACTTTTTAATTTACAAGCTGGAAATCTAGGGAGCACAAGGAGGTAAAATGCTTTTTATAGCTCAAAAATGGGCTCTGGATGTTTATGAATACAACTGTAATGGTAAAGAAAGGAATAATAAATCAGGTGAGGCACAATATAATTAACTTTAATCTGAGGACGGTAAAAGTATACGCGACATGTCTAAGGACGCAGTCTTGCAAGCTATTACTACTAAGGCAACACAGATTTTGTCAATAGCGCAGCAAAACTAGGTGTTGTACGCATTCATTAATAGCAAGGCAGAACAAAAGTGGCTAACGTGCAGTGCTGGTTTTTGTGCCCTCTGTGACACAGTCGGTGACACTGAGCGCTCTGCCTCATATACGGCAGGAAGGTACAGAGTAGGTCACATTTGCAGCAGCAGACCTAAGGGAGCACATGAAATTCCCCTGCTCCTGGAATCTTGAGGCTAATGAGGTAAGTCTGTGGTTTGCTTGGCCCTTTCCATTTTCCCCATTTTTCCATTTTTATGATAAAATAGAGTTGTCAGTAATAAAGTTGGGAGCATTTTTATCGGCTCTGAACTACCCGAATGCTGAATTCAGTGCGCTGATTCATTTAAAAACAAAATGCAGATCAGGCAGTACTCACCAGCTGTCTGTGGAAATATTTTCATAAAGTCTAAATAAAGACTTGCAACATTTTTGAATCTCGTACAGAGACAGCCAGTGGCATTGCAGCAAAGGGCAACTTCCAGCTGTGATGCTCCTTCTCAGCTCGGCAGTTCCCGGAGGATGAGGTGTAAACCAACAGTGCTGTCATGCTGCTGGGCATCCCCAGTCACGATGGGCGCTGCTCCCCTTGTACGTCACTGCCAGGCACCCTCACGGCTTGGGCACGCCTGGGGTTCGCTGTTCTACCAGCCAGCACAGAAAATGTTGGAATGTAGTCAAACGAGTGGCTGGTTCATGACAGCAATGGGAGAGGCTGCTAAACATTGATCCAGCTCAGAGACTAGTTTAGGTGTGAGAATTAACATGGCACGTCTTGGGTTATTTTAATGTATAAAGAACTGTAACGACAATCTTCATCCTTGCTGAAACTTGAAGCTCCTGACTCTTCTTCACTGGACTTACACTAGGTGTTGGGGTTTTTTTTGGTGGTTGTTGTTGTTTTCTTTTTTTTTGTTTTGTATATGATAATTATCCTAAAAAGTGATTAGTCTGAGTGGTTATTTTGGCAGCTTTGCTTAGGTGTCAGCTACGATGAAATTTCTGTGCAATTTTGTGATTTGGTGTAGCGAGTGTCCTCGCATCCAATAATGACTGAAATTAATTTCTATCGTTTTTGCAGGAATTACATTTCGGTAAATACTGCTAGAAATCTGCCCATGACAATATTTCTCAACATGAGTGAAAAGTTTCTCCTCACCTTCGTACATTCTTCCTGTATTTTTCATCCATTCAGACTTTCAAAAGCATATGGTTTTGGTACTAAAATTCAATTGAAGAGAAGGTATGGCTAGTATGAGGTATTTTGCTACCCTCAATAACTTAAAAATTTTCAGTCTTCTATCTTGACACCACTGATTTACTGATTAATGGGCCATCATCTTGCCTTCATATCCAGCAATTGCTCTCGGCTTCTGTTGAATTACCAAAGGAGCTGTAAAACAGACTGCTGCACACTGTACAAGTTTCCACCACTCAAAACTCCGTAAGAGCCACTGAATCTTATTAGGGCAGCAGCTCCTGGCTCCTGATGAGTTCCTGAGGCAGATGACCTGTTGCTCCCAATAAGGACAATTGGTAGCTTGGGACTGTACAAATCAGTAGCCTCCACCGGACTGATCTCTGCTCCACTAAAATATTGTGCTCACACTTCTTTCAGCTTTGATTTCTGCTATGGGAACCCCACTAAGCAGCCAGGTTAAAAGGTTTCATACAAATGTTATACCCTCTTTGTATTTCCACTGAAACTCAAAGTAGATCTTAAGTAGTGTGTAGTTAATCAATTGACTTAAATCACTTGTCTGCATGCCTTGTGTCTGGGACGGAGAAATTGCGAGTGTCTTAGAAAAGCGAATGAAGGAATCCAATTCTATTTGCTACCCAATGACTCCTTACAGCAGTGGGGAAACACGATGTTCTGGAGGTTCCATACCCTTTCCAAACCTTTCAGCCAGACCTGTGGTGTTCATGCCACTTGGGCTCTTAAGAGTGTACTTATTGTGCATGCAAATCATTCATTCATCGCCTAAGTCTCCAGAGAGTACAGTTGTCCTGTAGAGTTTCTTTTCAGTAGAATATTTTGCTCTTTTTTCCCTCCACCCTGCTATGCAGACAGTTTCTGATTGTGCCTGTGCACCCTGCCCGTCTGTTCAAGTGCAGCTGCCTTGGGTGTAAATTCCTCCTCTGGTGTTTTACCTTCCTAAATTATACAAGGTGTGGAGAATATAAAATGTTGCCTTCTACTTCTTTCACAGCACTGACTGCTGCGAAAAAGTTCACCATTTTAATTCTTATTTGTATCCCAGAGATAATGGTATTATATTCTATATTTCATCTTGGCAAATTCAGTAGTACTCGTACTATATCCAAACCTATCTTTTCTTAAGGCTGGAGCTAAGAATGATCATGTGTCTTGCTACCTTCCTACACCTGAAGTTTGTATTTTGCTCCTGCCAACAGTGTGTTTCTTTATATATGTGCATCTCACAATTTGGCATAGCGCTTGTAAGGTCTTCAAGTTATCATATGTCAACAAGTAAATCAATCGAATAGAAGTTTCATTAATGGAATAAAAACAGACGTGTGCAGAGGGTAACTTATTCCTCACTAAAGGAGAAAGTATATGACCTTTGCAGCACTTAAGTCTCAAATAGGTGAGAGGTAGATGGTGTGGAAGGTTATATTTCTAGGAGGCTCTTTGAGCTGTTAGGAGTTCGTTGTTATACAAAGGCTTGTGTTACATATACAAGTCAGCTAAAGCTCAGTAGATCTTTATCATACAACACAATGTTTGATAGATTCTAACAGAACTTAGTTGATTTAAGTATGTTATAAATTTGTTATAAGTATGTGGTTTTCGATGTTTAGCTTTTGAAATTGTTTTTCATGGTTGGGAAGCGAAGATTTGCAGAACTCCGCTGCTAGGACTCTGCCCCAAATTATCTTATACTTGTGGTACTAAATAGAGGCTCAGTTAAACAGCAGTAATCAACAAGATATTGTTTTTCTGAGCTAGTCCTCAATGACTGCTTGACTTTTGATTACTGACCTGCAGAGATCTACATGCCTACGAGGGGCCACAGGCCCCAGCAAAACTGTGGAAGAACACAGTTCCATTCTCCGTGGACATTTTCTCATTGAGTATATGTTTGAGATAACTGCCAGTAGGATCACGTCTTGCGGTGGCAACAGTAAAAGGCCGTCACACAGGTGCACAGATGATCATCATAAGTTTTAAGAGATCTGCATTTCTCTGGGCTATTAACTCTGGGCTATTCAGATAGCAATATAGCTTTTTAATCTTTCCTTTCTCGGTTTGTACCCTCTGGGGAAGGCCAATGAAAAAGGCGTGACACTTATATCAACCTATTTAGAAAAATTTGAAAGCAGATAGCTTTTCTTTTGTGTAGTAGCGTATCCTTTTCTGCCTTCAACCTCCGGTGCACTTACCAGAAGATCTGTGAGCTTCAATTCTCTTGTCTTCTTTCTTGCCCCACATTGTCCTCATGCTCAAAATTAGGTCTTTCAATTGACATCCAGATTTGAAAGAGAATAATTTTAAAAGAAAAAATCAAAAGGCAAACACACAAAGTGTCAGAGGATTTAAAGACTTTCTCAAAAGCTTCTGATTTTTAAAAAGCTGGCTCTCTAGCATTCAAGATATTTGTTGACCGTAATAACATGCTGGAAAAAAAAAATACAGAGCTAGTAACACTTAAAAAAAAAATCCAACCTTTATCTACTACATTGCTGTAGAATTACTTTAATAGTTACAAACCCATATTCTTTTCTCTTGAGTTTAAGAACTTACAGGAAGCTATCTTGAGTTAATTTGAAACTTTATGATACAAATCTGTCTTAAAACCTCTGATACAGGTCTTGAGACAGATCCATTATATGTGTCTACCTCTTGTACTCTGAATTTTGCCTTTTAAATATGCACCACTCAGCTCTGGCCTCAAGTGTGATAAAGAATATTAGGAAAAAATTCACTTTATTGCATCTTAGTGTCCCACCTGAATATATCCCAGACAATCTTTTTCCTAATTCTTCCCAAATCTTACACTAACTCTGGAATTTACTTGTCTATGGAGGACTTTATTTTTGACTCCCAGCAGATCCACAGAAAATTCCTAGGGTTAGTTCTGACAAGGACCAATACTTCTCCTGTCAGTTGCAGAACTCTGTTTATTTGCTGGGTCTGAAGGCAAGAGTGATCCATGTCACTCGGTACCTCGACTGTACTCACTGTGAACAAGAGGTGATAGAAGTGGACAAGAGTTCTAGATAACTTTAATTTCAGTTGCTATATGTTAGATAAAAAGGGATATATGCTGCAGATTTTTGGTTAGGAAATAATATTTAAACAGCAGCTTTTCTGATTGTAGCTCCAAAATTAAACCCATTTAGAGTGCACTTATTCTAAATAGAAAATGTCTTGTAGATGCAATTGTTCTGTTGCATGAAAACACATCCAAATTATTGTTTTTCTGTGTGTAAAGTACTTTATATAACTGCAGTTGTGTAATGAAGTGAAGATTAGTATACTGCACATATGAGACTGGTACTGCAATTGTAAAGAAAAATTACTTTCCTTGCATTCAGCCTAACGTTTTCTAAAAGTGTGATCTGCATTTATGAAGTCAAGCCCAAAATGTGGAGGTTTTTGCTTTTTGGAAGTTGTGAACCTAAAATGGAAGCAAGGAAATTAATTAAGGTGTGCTGTATTGAGGTTTATATCTGGACAGTCCAGAATCAAAAGTGCCAGGACAATGAAAATCTTTTTTTAACTGGAAGTATTAATTCTTAATTACAATATTACAATTGTAGAATATTACAATATATTACAAGAATATTACAATTCTAAATTGAAAAGACAGAAAGAGGGAGGTCGAAGAAAGATTTCAGTAGTAGCATTTTCTGGATAAGATGAATGTATGGCATAGTTCAGAAATCTATACTGGGGGCTAATCTTCTGAATGTTAGATTAGTTAGAATTATTTAGCATGTTCTATTTAGCAGAAAAAGCTTTTAAAATGGGATTGAGCTGTTGCTCTTAAAGAATATATATTCACTGATGAGTTAATCCTAGGGAACAGAATTGATAGTCTTCTCTCTTACCCATTTTATATCAGTTCACCCATCATTAAGCTGCACAATTCACCTGTCAGTCACAAGTAAATGCCATATGGGTGTTGCTTGCTAATTACTCCAATTTACTTTTTAAATGAGGAGATGAGAGAACAAACAAGACACTGAAGATAGCAATTTTAAAATAAACCCCTTATCATGCACAGTCATGTATTAATGTTTAACATATGAATATCAATTTAAACATGGATTAAAAACTGAAATCAGATTACGAACAGTCCAAGTGAAATAACATGAAACTGGCGTAGGTCAGAACACAAATCATCCTAAGTAAAAGAAAGGGCAGGAGAGCAGTTGGAATAGAAAAAATGTAGAATACAGGAGGAAAAGTGCAGTTGTATTTAATCTGCTAAAACTGTTTAGCATTGGACTGATGCCACTCTCTAAGAAGTCAGTGGGAATTTTACTTCTGATTTCAATGGGAACAATTAAGTGAAGTGGATTGAGAGCCTGACTCAGAGTGTCCTATACTATGTCTTAAAATAATTTGAACTCTGACAGGCTGATTAGATTTTAGTTTTTTAGTTTTTTTTTTTTTTTTTATTTTGTTTTGTTGTTTGGTTTTGGGGTTTTTTTGGGTTTTTTTTTTTTTGTTAAAGTTTTGCCTTATTCATTTAGAAGCATGTCAAGGCAGTGGGAAAATGGCTTGTAACAAAAGTTGTAACATAAGTGATCAAATTAATATGTTAGTTTAATGTGATGATTGGAAAATATGTAAAAATCTTGAAGGAAAATTGCAGAGGTAGGTAGTTATAGATTCTTCATGTTGCTGTAATGTTGATCCTAAGGCTTGTACAGAAAAGTTGAATAATAATATTGTAATGCTGAGTGTCTTGAGTTATATGTTATAAAAGTCAGGAGCAGAAGCAACTACTATAATGTTATAATAACTCATAACAGCTTCTTTTCTATTCTGTGCTCCGTCCTCCTGCTCTAATTGGGTCTAAAAATTTACCAAGAGAGGTGAATCCCTGAGCACACAGCTCCTTTGGGACCCTTCTCTGCACCAGCTTCAAAGTGCCCGCGCGACCTGGGCATCTGCTGGGTCCTGGTCCCACTAAGTAAAGGAGTGGCTTACAGTAGCTTCTTCATGGTGTGACAATCTCATCAGAAGATGGGATGCATAGAAATGAGTAGACAGCTGCTGCTGCTGAATCTCAGTGTATTTCTTCCTGATATTTATTATCTCCTTAGAAACCTGGTTCTTCTGGTTTTGAGAAAGTTGACAAACTCCTATTTCTGACCTCTTCTGCAGGTGTTCTCAAGTCTGCAGAAATAATTCAGGGATACATATATATTTGTCTTCATCTCTTATGAACAGAAGATACAGTAAGTATGCCCTGTTTCAACACCAATTGAAGCATGATGTAGAAGCTCTGGTTATGTGGTACTTTATTCTTGGAAGCTCTGTCTCTGAATCACATATGCTGTCTGTATTCAGGCTGTATTTTCCTTTCAGTATTTCTTATAATATACAAGATAATTTTAATGGATATATCTAATTCAGACAGAAAAATTGCCAAAAGGGAACTGAAAAAGCATGTATAGGTCTTTTGTGGTCTTGTTTATTACCGCCACAATAAGAAGCTTTTTTCAATATAATTGCTGGTAATGTTTAAAGATTTTGTTAATTTCAAGCTTAACTACCATTATGGCTTTCTCATTGACAGAGAAAAACCAATATGATTTTAACATTCTGTGAAAGGTACATGTAAAATTCTGATATAGTATCCGTCTGCATAGAGGGTCTGCCTCTGGATGAGAAGAGCAACTCTTGAGTTCATGTAAAGGCAGAACTAAAGCAAAACAAAAAATGTTTTGGTTTTTTTGGATGGAAATTTGTTGTCTTTTAAATTACAGTTAGCGTTCATAGCAAAATCACAACTAATTCCTTGTACATAAAAAATATGGAAATTCATAAGGAGTACAGCGACTTTGCAGTGCTTAGGCAGAGCAATCCTCCCGTTCTCTACCTTGCCAAACTGGACATGTCTATCAGAGTACTGATTTGATTAGGTATGTGAAGGTCCTGAACCCCAGTCCTTCACCTGATCCTGGATTTTCAGCACTGTCAAACCATGAGTCCACAGTTGACAGCAACCATAAGACAACCCTAGAGGCAGTACAGACACGTAAGTCATGTCTTTGCTCCTGTGCTGTACATGGAGAGTGTTTGCTCCTGGGATTCTTCTGAAGACAAAGGAAATCATGTTAGTGCTGCTACAGAGAACTGAGTTTAACCACAGAAATGCATCTACAACGGGTCTTCCATTGGCAAAATCCTCTTTGGGCTGCTTTTTTTTCAGTTGTGTAATCAAACAGGCTGGTTCCTGAACAAAAGAACGTGATCAAAGAGGATGATTCCCTCCTAGTAAAACCAGAAAGAAAATCAAGTGGTAGGTTGTGTGGTTGGTGTGTTTTGTTTTGTTTTTTTTTTTTTAAACCTACTCATTTGAGCCAATTCTGAATCTATGGCTCAGCAGTGAGTAAGGGGCTCCATATTATAGAGTTGATTACGTCTTTCACATGAGTGACAAACCCAAAAGAATGTCAGTATGGTTCTGCAGGATTAGAGTTGTTAGCACTCTATTCAAATTCCAGTTTGGTTAATTATTTCTTCCTTACCTACCTTCCCCTGCAGTTCCAAATGGATGCAATCTTCAATTCCTGTTATAAACTATTGTGTAAAATCACTATGGCCCCTGCAATTTACCCTAGAACTAACTGCAATTCCCGGATGTCTGAAAAGATTCTTGTATGGTAAACATTCAATTTACAAAGACTTTTGAGGTCCTCGTGAAATGTTATGTGTATATGAATATATAACATCACTTTCCTAGGTTAGATAAAATGGGGAAAGTGATTTCTAGCTAAAACAAGTCAAATGGTATAAAATTAGCCAAAACTTTGATAGGAGGGAACAGACCAATATATTGCTCTTTAGATCTTTTGTCCTCTTCATTCACCACTCCGTAAGTTACTTGATCAGCACCTATTGTGTAGATGGAGATAGGAGAGGGAAGGCAGAGAAAACGGTTGGCTGAAGAGAGAAAATCTGTTGTAGCTTCATCCTCAGCTGAAAGAGATGTACCATTGATGAAGTCACATTGTACCACAGAGGAGGAGCACTGGGCCCA
Organism: Aramus guarauna; assembly: GCA_013400195.1. NCBI lineage: Eukaryota > Metazoa > Chordata > Aves > Gruiformes > Aramidae > Aramus > Aramus guarauna. The sequence goes on along the minus strand of VXBL01001164.1, from coordinate 1,323,301 downwards.
TGTTCCTTCCATAACAAGAAACATCCTTCCTTTGTATCCTCTTGCCTCTCAAGACAGGAATACTGCTATTATGGCTGTATTTTTTCTCCTGATGTTACACTGCCTATGAATACAATAAAGGGGATCCCAGAAAAGCTGGAGCATTTACTCCATCAGCTTTAAAACAGGGCAAGAAGAGGGCGGGGAGGGGGGGAAATCAGACGTATTCTGGGCTCCTGATGGAAGGTATTGCTTTGACTTTATTACTTACACCAGTGGTTCTAAAAGATTGTTTCATTCCAAAATACATCTAGAGACTAATTAAAAAACAGGATTATTAGGCAATGCAAAATTAATGACTTTTATTTTCCTGCCTCAGTTGTCAGCTGGGATACTTGACTTATTTTTCAGTCTTGAAAAAAGGTAACTTTAACTTAATCAGGTAAAATTTAGCACCAAGAGAAATGCACAGACTTGTGTCTACAGAGATAAATTTTTGCTATATAATTGCCAGGTGCTTTTACAGTCCTCTTTTTCATAGGCTTCTATGATTTCAATATATTCTTTGTATAGCTGAATACTTTATTTTGAATTTCTGTACTCTTTACTGTTCTTACTCCCCCTCCCTCACTATATATATATATATTTTTTTTTTTTCTCCAGAATTTTTCTTCTAATGCAGTATGTCTAACTCTTACAGATGACTTGAAACAGTTGCCAACATGCCCTTGAACACTGAAAACTATTATGTAAGTACCGGTGGTAAGTGCTAATGAAACTTAGCTCTCAGCACAAAAAACTGTATCATTAAGGAATCACACAGATTTCAGACATTTGTGTGTATGAAATCTTTAAACCAAGGATCCTAAACAGGATACTGTGACTCAGTTCCATTGTCCACTGCATAAAAGTAGGTTGGAGATAATCACTACTGGAAACTTGATCCAGCTGAGATGCTGAAGCTGATTTGTGTTTTCTTCTTTGTGTGTGAAGCACATTTTCCTTCATCAATATAAAACTTGTCAATAGTTTATGGATTTTGTGTAATTTTTTCCTCTTTCTTAAAAGAGTATGTCAATGACACGTCTTTCTCCAGTCCCCACTGAGATCAATGGCAATATTGCCACTGAATTAAAACCTCATAATCTCACTTTTCTATATACCTTAAAGGAACAATTGAGATATTTTTTGACAAGTGTCTTGTATCAGACATTGAATTCAACACGTATTCCCCCAAACCAAGCAAAAGAAATAAAGATCAGATTTGGTGATAGGGTAAAAGACATCTCAGCTTTAAAATGAGTAATACTTAAGAATGAATAGATTGAAATGGCACATTTAATGTTTTATGAAATGTATGTCACCTTTGCAGATATACATTGAAGAAGTGCTATCATGTATTTCAAACTTGCTAGAAAAAGTATTTTTTCTTTTTATATCATGCAACCTGCAGAATAAAAAAAAGTGGCACCTAGTGGTTTTAATGCTCCAATTTGTCAGTAAGCATTACAGATAATTACTACTTGTCTTACTACCAATGAATGCCAATTTCAAAGTTAGATTATGAATTTGCACAAAGATTATACAATTTGTGTAACAATTATAATGTGTGTCATTTTTCAGAGCTTTTAGTATGTGTTACGAACTTGGTTTTTTCCTAGATTTGGTCCACAGATTTTAAAATAATTATTATTTTCATTTTTACCCCCATATGATTATAAAATTTTAGAAATCATAGAATCATAGAATGGTTTGGGTTGGAAGGGACCTTAAAGACCATCTAGTTCCAACCCCCCTGCCATGGGCAGGGACACCCTCCACTAGACCAGGTTGCCCAAACAAAGGTTTGTTCAGGTTGCCTATTGAACAAAGATGTTTCTATTATTTTCACTCTCTAAGATTTCTCTATTTAATCACACATTTGTTTGTTTTCATGTCCTTGGATCATTATGACTGCATTCTGTAATTTCTCAAATGGCAATTTTACAGGTGTCAAAAGCAAAGGTGGTCTCATGGCTAAAGACCGACAAGATAGTGAGTACTGAGTCAATAAGTGCAATGCTGTGCCCAGTATAGTTTAATTACCTATTTAGATCTTTTTTTTGTGGATGTGATTAGCACAATTGATAAAGTGACTGTCTCTAACAATGCTTGACACATGCCTATACTTTCATTTCATATACAGCTTCAAATGTGTTTCCCTTTTGAACTCAATTGTATGTATATTCCTAAATTTTCTTTCTCATTTAATTAGTTTTGAATACCTGTTGATCACCAAACTATCTCAAATTTCTTTTATGATATGATCATTGTACAGGATTAAGAATGATTGACCCCCAAATCTAAGTAGTCTTTTCAATACTGATAATACATCATGGTCAAAAATATGGTATGTGTCTGAAATGGTGAATAAACTCAGTGTTATAAAGAAGTAGATATTTACCACAAAGTGCAATCAAATTGCAATGGGACCAAAATGTAATCATTGAAGAATAATTATTTTAATATGCTGCTGTGCAGTTACCTTGTAGAAATATCCTAAGGAATTTAAGAAAAATGGCACCTTTCCCAGTGTGTTGTTTCAACTTTTGTATAAAATTTTGTTGTTAATTGTATATATTCTACAGAATTTTCTATGGAAAAACCACAATTCTCTAGAAAATTAATTTGGTTTTTAGAATACTGTCTGTAGGACTCCTGTGCTTCTGCAAAACTTATTTATTTAATTCTTAATGAATCCAAGTGGCTTTCATAAAGATCTTGAGCTTTCATAAAAGAAACACACTGGAGAGCAAGATGTATAATTTATACTATTAGTGTTTAGTAAGCATATAAAACTAAGACAAAATATAATTCATATTCAGTTGAAAAGGCAATTTCAAAGATTGCATTAGAAGACAAGGCTTGGAGCGATACGCTTACAAACAAGCCTTTCTATAAAAAACTCTTATTGTTTCAAGTTTAATTTCTCAAGACTCCAAATCTGTACTGCATTTACATCAAAGATGGTGAGATCTAGTATTTCCTTCTCATAACAACGGTCTGTGGCGAAAAAAAAAAAATCCACTTATGTGTATAAAATGAGAGACCTAGTTTTATTTATTTTACCTTTATAGTCTGTTATAACTATAGAATAAGGTACAGGTGGCTTCTTATATTGCTTGGCAGTTATTGATAGCAGAATGGAAATGTGAATCCTCTTCTTGTGCTGCATGTTTACCCCTTGAAAAGATGGAGATGATGCACACCAGAATAGGAACACTCACAAAGGAATTGCAGCAGTGGTGTTTTAGGCAAGTAAGATGATCAACTTGACTGTAAAGGTGCCTGGATCAGTGACTTTAATCATTGCAGTTTGTGAGGCAAACAATGAAATATCAGATGTTCCTATTTATATCCTGGTTAGCTAAGCATGACCTTTCCTCCCTTCCTCCCTTCCTCCCTTCCTCCCTTCCTCCCTTCCTCCCTTCCTCCCTTCCTCCCTTCCTCCCTTCCTCCCTTCCTCCCTTCCTCCCTTCCTCCCTTCCTCCCTTCCTCCCTTCCTCCCTTCCTCCCTTCCTCCCTTCCTCCCTTCCTCCCTTCCTCCCTTCCTCCCTTTTATTAAAGTCCACATTAAAAGCAGTTTGATGTTTGGGCTTCCCGGTATTTCACAACTGTGACTGCTAACAAGTGCTTGCTTTGAATTTCCAGAACTATTTCAATTCTTCATGCCCAATTTATACTCATTTGTTCTTGTCCCACACTGCCCTTGATATGAAATAGCATTTCTCTTTTTTGATACATTGCCTCTTCATATATCTGCAGAGGACAATCATATCAAACCTTGGACTTGAGTTTTTGTAGGCTAAAAAAGCCTCCTTCTCTCCCATAGTATCTGTTTGTCTGATCTATTGCTCTTCTCTGTATCTGTAGCAGGAGTGATCAGAAGATGCATTTTTGAAATTTGAAAGCCCTTTGAGCCTTCTGTGGTGGCAGAAGTGTTTCTTTCTCTCTGCAGATGGCAAGAAACCCTTGCCCAGCTTCCTCAGAGGGATCTTGTTGGTTTTGAATGTGGTGAGGGGGTACTTTGGTGTTGAGTGATGCAGCGATGCACTGGCACGGTCCAACAGCAAAGACAGTCTTGTCCTCTCCTGGGTTACCTGTGATGTAATAGCAAGTTTGGATGTTTCTAATCTGTCTCAACTACATAGAAAAAGGGTTTAGCTCAAAAACCCACGATGCTGGTATTCTGATGTAAAATCCTGATAGTATGGGAGCATCCTGAGCCCTATTTGTTTCCTGTGTATCTGAATTGCTGAGTTACAGACAGCAGGATGGTTTAGAATGGAAGTAGAACAGAAGTGGTTGTTCCAAGTTATTCATTCTGGTGCTGGACATACTTCTTTTACAGCTGCAGCAACGTACAGCTGCCTAGTTTCAGGTTATACTTTGGATGGTGCGTTTGAGGGTTAATGTGGGTGAAAAATAAGGTCTTGGGAAGGTCTGCCAGGGGAGACTGCCACTCAGGACAGAAACACTATTTAACAAATAAAAGCAGAACACACAGAGGAAAAAAAAGGGGGTGTGTGTGTGCACTGAAAAAATGCTTTAGGAAAGAGAGGTATTGATCTTTAGAAAGATATCTTTCAACATAATTTGAAGAAAGAAAGAGCAAACCCAATTTGTGTAAATTGCATATTATGCCACTCTGGAATGTGTGTGTTACACTCGTTAAGACTCTGTGGTCTTGTCACTAAAGTGAAAATTTTGTCACTGATTAGAGCGAGATCAAGATTTTTTTCAGTAGTCCAGTCTGGACTCATTTAGAGCTACTGTGAGATAGCAGATGCTCTCATCCTTTCACAACCCCGTAACTCTCATCTGTGAGTGTGACCAAATTAATTCTGAAGAGCACTTTAAAACTCACATGCTTATCCAGAAATTATACATGGTGGCATTCTGGACCAATTCAGTGAATACAATGCAGAATTGTTACCACATGTAGAGAAAAACATTTTAAAATATTAGTAGAGAAATATATTTGAATATGATTTCCCAGGTTTAATTGTCTAAAGACTAGCATAAATCATGCATAAAATTGAATTAATTTTTAAATTAAAATTAAATGGTTTTAAATGTTTAATTGTAAAATTTAACATTTAATAATACATTAACAATACAATAACATTTTGTTTTGTTTTGGTTTTTTTAAGTTTATAAATTAACAGGGAAAAAGTGAGAAAACACCCCTCTCTTTCTAATCCCATATCAAGTCTGGGAGATTGCTTTTCTTCCCTTAAAAAACAAAATGAAGCCATTAGATGTTCTATATTTATGTTTTTAAAATCAAAGCTTTATAATATTTTGTGAAGGAAAAAAGTGCATTGAAGCCACTTTACCAAACATTCAGAAATGCAGCATGATATAAAGTCAAAGCTATACCTGCTTCAATGTTAATGTAAGAAAGATTGTGATTACGTGCTAACAGAGGTGCACAGGAAGAATGTTTCATTTTAGTTACTTTCAAATAGAATTTATAAAGAGTAAAGTTTCATGATGATCTTTCAACCATGCTTTTCTTCTCTTCTCTC
>VXBL01001164.1:1269584-1316324 GCA_013400195.1 Aramus guarauna | reverse complement strand
GATCTTAAGTCAATCTACCCCCCCCCCCCCCCTTTCTGTTCCTTTAGGTCTTAAACTGACTTCTGCTGGATACAAAGCTTTTACCCTTACACCTGAGGTTTTATACATATTCCAAAATAAAGATTATTGATACGTGTAAGAATTCAGGATATTCATCAGCTTACATATATTTTCTTTTTGGATCTCTTTGAGTTCTTGGTTCGGCAGCTTCCAGGAACAGGGACTTCTATTCTGCTATGTGCAAGGAAAAGTATTTATGATTAATCTACCACCCTTTAATTGAATCTTGTCCCCTGCCCACTTATTATAAGAAATGGAGATCAGAATCTCCCAACCATTTCCAGACTATTGGTGCGTATGTTTTTATTGTGATTGGTATACATGCTAAAAAAAGACTACCCTTTTTCTATCACCTTTTTAAGTAAATCAAGTCCAACATTTTGTGCATTTTTTGACCTCTTTGATCATTTCTCTAAATCCTTCTCTGAGATTTGAACTCCCTTTCTGAACCTCTGCCAGTTCTTTAACATATTTTTTGAAACACAGTGATCAGTGCTGCCATATTATTCTGGAGGAGATGGCATTTTAGATGGATGTATGGTCATTTCTTGACTGTAATGGCATATTGAGCAATCAATGTTTTTTATTCCCTCCTTTCCTCTTTCTTCATTGTCAATTACTTTGGAAGGCACGGTATAACTTGCTCTCGACCATGTATTTGAGTACCAAATAGACATTGAAAAGAGATATGATCACTCTTTTTTATTTTCTTGCTCCCCATCAGTGTTGCTTTCAATTATTGCTGTCTTTGAAGGTTGCTGACCTTTAGCTAGAAAGAATATCTTCTCCTTTGAAATGTGATTTTGTTTGGAGAGAAGTGCTGGGGTGGTGGCTGGGGTAAGGGCTTGTGCTGCTTTCATCTGAAAGAGTGGAGCTACGCTAAGGGTTGTCAAGGTCAAATGCTACGGAAAGGCTGTCATTGCCATCACACTGAGAAGCCCTTTAGTTGCCTGTAGCTGGTTGGTAGGACGGTCTCTAATTCAATGCCCCAGATTAAATCTATGGACAAATGTAGGGAAAAGAAGGAATTTTCCCTTATGCCAGACTGTTTACTCTGTACTATTTCACGTTACCTTGTTTCAGGGGTCTTCTGGGTATTTTCACCTAAAAATTCCTGTTCTGTTGCAGAATCTCAAGATACAGGCAGTATCCTTAATCACTGCAGGCTTCCTCCTCTGGCATGTTTTCATTTTAAAGGCTTTTGATCTCGTATATTAAAGGCCCTGTCCTGTGGTCAGATGTTGAGGCATATTTTTTGCATTGAGAGTTGCTTTAAAACTTGTGGACTGGACATTGAAGAATTCTGTACTCTCTGAATATCAGCTATCTGGCTGTATACCAGCTCTGTATCTATTTGATTAGCTTGGTGGAAGTGGCCTTAGATGGCCACTACTTTGTAGTGTGGAAAGGGAAGAGGGAAAGGCAGAAGGGATAGAGAGAAGTTATAGGGAAAGAGAAGAGTTGGAGGGAATTTGAGCATAAGTCTGCATCCTTAAGATTGGGTGTTTGCTGTGGTGGTGGGTTGACCCTGGGTGGATGCCAGGTGCCCACCAAAGCTGCTCTATCGCTCCCCTCTTCAATTGGATGGGAGATAAGTACCATAAAAGGCTCATGGGTCGAGATAAGGACAGGGAGAGATCACTCACCAATTAGTGTCACAGGCAAAACAGACTTGACTTAGGGAAATTAGTTTAATTTATTGCCAATCCAACTAGAGTAGGGTAATGAGAAATAAAACTACATCTTAAAAACACCTTTCCCCCACCCTTCCCTTTTGCCTGGGCTCAAATTCACTCCCAATTTTCTCTACCTCCTCCCCCCCGCCCCGGTGACACAGGGGGATGGGGAATGGGGGTTGTGGTCAGTTCATCACATGTTGTCTCTGATGCTCCTTCCTCCTCAGGGGGAGGACTCCTCACAGTGTTCCCCTGCTCCAGCCAGGGGTCCATCCCATGGGAGACAGTCCTCCACTAACTTCTCCAGCGTGAGTCTTTCCCACAAGCTGCAGTTCTTCGTGAACTGCTCCAGTGTGGGAACCTTCCACAGGGTGCAGACCTTCAGGAGCAGGCTGCTCCAGCGCGGGTCCTCCATGGGGTCACAAGTCCTGCCGTCAAACCTGCTCCAATATGGCTCTAGGCTGCAGAATATCTTTTTCACTATGTTGTCCACTGACTTTAGAAATATTCTATGGGGTTGGCTTCCAGCTGTACTCTGTGATTTTGAGACAACTCTTTGTCCCTGTACTTCTTAAATTGAATTTGGGAAACCAAGCCAAAGGTATAGATTTTGTTAAAGGGAGCAAACAAGTAAAATTAGATGTTTCAGTGCTATGGAATTTAAATCCCTCTTAGATACAGATCTAAGATCTGTCTCAAATATAAAAGCTTTCCACAATAATGAATTATTCATGAATAGTCATAACTGGGGGGGAAAAAAAAAAGACATGGAAATATACACACACAGAACCCAGATTTCTCTACCTCATTAAACAACAGAAATCAGAGCAATTATAGTTCAGGCAAAATATTTAGTTCAAAGTGATCTAACAAATCTGAAGATGATCTAAAAATGAAGTGTAAAATTTGAGCTGCTATACATTAAGACCTTAGTTACAAGTTCTTTCAAGTTATTTCTTCACTCATCTTTAATGTTTTATGACATGAGTGACCTTGGGAAATATATCTTTTCTTTTTTTGGATGTAACAATAGTATTTCAAAGACAATGGTATAATTTTATTTGCCATCTGTTTATTTTTTATACTTTTGGACTGAGAAGCCAAGATGCTGAGCACTCAATACACACACAAGCTGGGTAATAAAAGCAGCTTTATTTTTTTTCACATTACTGTTTTAGCTTTGTTTCATTCTGAAGTACTAAGCGGGTCATGAATTCTAAAATCTAATCTTCTGAAAGTGTTAGTAATGAGACAGTGCAGCAGAGAGGCATGGCCTCTTACCGCAAGGTTTCACTTTGTTTATGAATTAAGTCATAAGAAATGTGGAATTCGAGATAAAGCATGAACTTTTTAGGTGGTGCCCACTGGCAGAGCTACATTAAAATCAACGGAAAGACACAGTTTTCACCACAAGCTTGTGACTCGCTCCCAGGGGAAATAGAATAATATGAATGTTTCAGTCATGAACCTTTTACATTGAACTATTGACATGGCACAGATAGATATTGGTATTCAAAATCCAAGACAATCTGAGACATTGTATTTTGAATTTGAGAGAATCCATAGATTTTTCCTCTATCATCCAGTATTACTTTGACCCCAACTCATATTAGAGCTTAGTAGAAAGTAGCAGAATGACGTGAATTTCCTTGTGGCTGGAGTAAATTGTGGGCTGCTGCACAGCATTAGGATGAAATCTAGCTTTTCCTAAGGACTTGGGCAGAGAAGAGGGAAATCAAATCTCTTTCCCTTCATTCCTTATGAGACACATATTGAATTGTACTACTGAGCCCTTGTCAGCAATGTGACTATTGATGGATGCTTTAACTACTAAGTTCAGTAAAACCATTTAAGCTGATAATATGCATGTCACTTTCTGTCATTTTGCTGTAAGGTAGAGTTGGGGTGCCATTTTCCAAACTGAATGTGGCAATAGCAACAGTCAAATCCAAATGTGAGGATGCCTGAATGGGCTTGGAAAGAAGGGGAAGCAGCTTTGTGTTTTTCTAGATTCTCTTCGAGATTTCACAAATTCCTACTACAAGCTCAGGAAGCCCCAAGCAAACAAAATATAGAATAAGAAGCACAAAAATAACTGATTTATCTGAAATTAAGGGAATCAGAGGGGCCATTTTTTTGCTTTCCCTGCAAGTACATGTACTTTTTCCTGTGCATGTCTGTCAGCAATGCCAAGTTTACATCAGTATAGGTGGAAGATCAGACTAAGTGAATAGTTCATCTTTATATAAATAAATGTCATTTATTTTAGCTGTTATTCTGAGTAGCACTGTTCCTTGTAAAGTACTCATGCATGGTGGTCTCTCGAATGCTAGTTAAATAATTGCTAATAATGATGAATACGTATCTTTAATTTTTCCATGGGCTTTTGCTTCCTCTGGTGCATGGGTTGTAAGCAGAGTAACAACTGGAAATGCTAAATCCTAACTCTACAATGACTATATTTGGAACTTTTTATATAGACTCAAGAGTTTTGTTTCTGTCAGTAAACTGTAGTTATTATTGTGAACACTATAGGAAGTTAAATAGCATGAGTTATTTAATTTGAAAAAAAAACAACCCCCAAACCAAAAAACAAACCAACAAAAAAACAAACCACAAACAAACCCCAAAAGATGCTACTGACATATGCTGGCTTGGTTTTCGTTATATGAATTGTCTGTAGTTTTTTCACAAGTTGTACATTTCAAATGTAAAGTGCCAGTGTAGGAAAAAGTATTGTCAAAATAGGGAAAGCAAGCAGATTCTTGTTCACTTTCAGTGATATTTAGGCTGTTATGTGGAGTAATTTTATGACTGAATATGGGAATGAGCTCTGTCTGAAAGTAAGTTATCCAATATATTTTAAAAGATATATTTAATAGTCTACTTAAGATATATTTTTTCTGAGAATTATCTCTTTTAAATAGTTTTCAATTCTGAGAGAACCAAAATTATCCTATCTTCCCTACAGATTTTTCATTAAATTTTGTAACCGAATTGAAAGGATTTAATTATTATGACCATTGCAATATTGGTTACAGCTATATTGTAATGAAGTTTTAACTTAACAATCACCATATCACTTTCCATGATAATTATAATGAGAAGCACTGATTGACCAAAGGTGACATAATTTATAGGGATTTTCTCTTTTACGTGGCAATATTAATGAAAAATATATTAAAAAAAATGCTGCTTTAACTTTCTTCTTCAATATCAAGATGAGCAGAGAGGAAAAAAAGCAAGTGTGAGGCAAAACAGAATTATCTTATTCCTTCACTGGAAAACAAGAGTGATAGTCCTTTATGAATCCTGCTTACACAAGATGTGAAAGAGTTTTATTTGATGGGCGGCCTGGTTTCTCCATTTACATTACCCCTGGATCAGTGCACAAGTAAGTTGCTCACTTTAAAGCTTTGTTAATGAAGCTATTGTTAAGCAAGCAAGCTCAACTATTTTCCTTCCGAATGCAAAAGGGAACAGTTCTGTGGGCTAAGATTTGCTCTTCAGGTAGGCACCTGAAATATCGCCCAGTTACGACTGATCCTCTACACATTTTAACTGTAACAGTGGGGACAAATGGACTTTAAGCTGTTTCAAACTATGTCCCATTAACATTAATATGTGCTAAACATTGTAGCAGAATTTTATTTTTCTGCTTTTCAATATAGCTGTACTTTTTCCTATGATGAGGCCTTTCTGTGGAAGAGGTTACTGGCACAGTTTTATTTTTCCTGAATTCTTAAACTTCTTGCAATCATAAATTCTCATGATATTTCAGGCTGAAAGGGATCTCATGAAGCCTCAAGTGCAACTTCCAACTCAAAGCATCCTCAACTATGAGTTCAGACTTGGTTACTCAGGGTCTTATCCAACTAGGTCTTGAAAACCTTATAAAAATTTATAAGAACAGAGCAAGAATGATAAGAACTTATACAAACTTAGAAATTATCAGTATTGAAGAAATTATAAATACACAACTATTAGATTAAGGCTATTAGAGGGTAGATTTTTACTTATTCACTTAAATACCTTTAGTACCAGGTTTATGGACTTGTCTTTAAATTTGTCTAATTATTTTTTCAATCTGCTGCTTCGAACAGCTTCCCAAGGCAACAAATTTCAGAACTTCACTTGTTGCTATGTACAGACATCTCTTCTTTGAACTGTTTTTAACTGATCTAATAGGTTCATTGAGTGCTGACTGGTTCTGTTGTGGACTTGTTGAATAAATAGTTCTGCATTCGCTCACCCTTGTGATTTTACAGACCCTCAAGCATATCCTGTCATCCCTCTCTCCAGATGGAAGAAACCAGGCCTTTTTCATCTCTCCTTTTGAGGTCTCCTCCTCTGTACCTTTCTAACTCCATGATGTTTTTCTTGAGGTGCAGGACTGCCCACCGTACTCAAGGTGTTTGTGTGGAAGAGGCTGCTTAGCCATCCCTTGATGCCTGAAGTCTGCCAGAGACAAATGTGTAAACCTTGCCTTTAAAATTATGGTAATAGAACCGAAAAGAACGGTAAGGTTTTTGTGTAACCAAAAAGGAAATTAACTGTTGATATTAATGGTGGTTGGTTAAACTAATAGCAGAAGAGCGTGGTTTGCTAGGCACTGAGGATGGCTGTATAAAATCAGAGTGAGATGAATGAGGAATCACTTGACTGGGTGCCTCATGAGATACCTAGACCCAGAAGCACGATCCATGGCAGATGTTTGGCTGAAGATCTTTTTAAGATTCTGGAGGACAGCTGGTGGCAGCACTGACTGCTGAAGGGAGGAGAGAAGAGCTTGCTATAGCAGTGAGCTTGATGCAGAGAAGCTGTGTGCACGTCCCCTGGGGATCAAACAGAATTCCCCAGCATCATGTGCACCTGTACCCTCTCCCAGCCACCCATCAGGCAGTGTGCAGGAGCATGACTTCCCTGCCATTGCTACACGGTGCGGCTGGTGGCCCGGAAAGTGATGAGTGCTGTAGGAATGGGTCAGCTGGAGTGACCTTGTGCCTGTGTGACTGTGTATCTCACCAGTATAAGCATGAGTTTTAATACTGCTCGTGTGTAAGTGAAGCATCAGAAAAAAGATTAGCAATACCAGCTCTAGAACATTGTTTTATGTAATAAGGATCGGTTGTCAACCCATTCAGTTGTCAGTCTGTGCAACTGATTTACCAGCACCCAGTTTATCTGGATGTCTTTCTTGCTTTTGTACCGATCCTTTTAATTAGGACTTTTATGTGTGTGTGACTAAGTAGTTCACTTCTATCTTTTCTATCTTGATTGCTTTTTTTTTTTTTTTTGAAAATGCATGTTTATTTGTATGCTGAATTTGTTTTGTTTGTTCTTTTCCATTGCATTGTTGAGTGTGATTGTATTGTGATCATTAATGAGTTAGTAAGAGTCATTAATGTTTATGATGCTGAGTGTTACACTAAGAGTACGGCAAAAACTTCAGAAAGAAAATGAAAGCAGGAAAAAGCTTTATACAAATTTCAGGACATCTGTGGAATCCATGTTCACTGCTTATCAAGACTGGGAACCTTACTGGGGTATGGTCTATATCTCGTCAAGTCCTTGCATTTGAGTTTCCATACTGGCATAGGAGGATGTGGGCTGGGAGATATGGCTGGTACTTGCTTGAATGTGGCAGGGAGCTGACTGATGCTCTCAAGGTCTGCTAGACAAAAATTCCTGTCTGTCTTGTTCACACTGTTCAATTATGAGGCCAGAAGGCATTCTTCATAAGAGAAAGAGGTTAGTACACCGAATTAAAATTGCTAATTTAACTGAGCAGTCAGAAACACTCTCTTTCCTCTACTTTCTTAAGTCATCTGGGCTGCTTCTAGAAACACAGCTAAATGGCTTTTCCTCTTAAACCTTCTGAAGCAGGTACTAGTCCTGGCTTTCAAGATTCGTATTACCTCAGCAAATGTATTCCTGTGCTGCAACAGCTGAACATAAGGTAAGGAAAATGGAAATACATGTAAAAGAAGCTTTGAAAGTTGGAAGCCAGACTTGACTCGTGCAGATAATACAGTTTTCCTCAGACTGTAGTGACTTATCTTAGCCAGAATGGGAGAATATTGTTTTTTAAGATATAAACCAAGTCATGTTGCATTAAACTTTATTTCCTGGTACCTGTAAAGGGGGTATTAGCAGTTATTTTATTGACAACTCTTCTATGAGATTTTATTTTCAACTACCTGCTCAGTCATCACAAGGCCATTCATTGGAAAAGGTGGCTGTAAAAGTTTTGTGATAGCTCACATTTATTTTTGTTCAATGATGGAAATAATGCATTCTTTTCATGAAAGATTCATGTCAGATTATGTATTCTGTGTGGAAACAGACAGGTTTCTTATTTAGATCTCTCTGTATTACTCTTCTCAGAAAACATCCAACTGCAGACACTTTCCAATCAGAAACTTTCAAAATTGATGCAACTCTCAGAAACGTGTTGCTTTGATAAAAGAATTCTGTTAGCAACCATAAAAGAAATATGACAAGGACTTCTGGTGTCAACAAGTCTGTAGTCACACGAAAAAAAAAAAAAATCCAAGAAAACTCATCACTACATGTAGGTCTTCTAGACTGACACTAGAAATTAAGGAGCTGAGTCATCCTTTCTTTCAAATTCTCCTAAGATTTTCTTCACATAAGGTAAGAAATGATTCAATGTACGTTGGTGCCAATTTAACAAATGTTTAGTTATGCTATTTCCTTATGAATGTTCTTTTTAGGGAAGCCTTTAGAGATGCAGTATCTCACTTTCATTTCAGTCCTGGGGGATAGGAAGCAACTCATGCATAACAACTATCAGTTTCATAAAGCTAATGAATTCACATTGCTTGTAAATAATAATTGTGTATCAAATGTGAAAATATGCAGTAGGAGAATAACAATTTTTAAAGCACTGACAAGATCCCTGAAAGAGAAATATAATTCAGTTTTATAAGCAACATTTTCAAGTGACTTTTTACTTCTACTCCTTTTAGATGAGATAGGAAATAGTAACCTTCCTGACTGAGACAGTTGGGTGTTATGATACATTAGCAGATTACAAAAATATAGTGAGGAAACAACCCATTAATCCTCTCAATTAATCTGTGTTGGTTAGCTTTCTGTCTGTTCCTGCATTTAGATTATGTGTTCATCACTATCCTAATTCTTTCTTATGTGCGCTGGATACTTTTAACATGATGTTTGAAGGTAAAAGTTTAAGTAATGCTATTTTGGTAAAAGTTCTAAGAAATGCTTAGAATTTTAACTCAGTTTCACTGTGTTTGTATTACAAAATCTTAAAATAACTTCCTCACAGCTTGAACACATTTTGACTTTAGGCAACTGGGGACAAAGTTTTCATGCCAACCTTCTGTTAACCTCATTTTGGTACCATCGTAACAAATGATGTCAGTTTCTAAGTGTATCCAAAGTGTCATTACACAGGCTAGAAGTCAGCTAGAGTGAAGTGGCACTCTGGCATGCCTCTGCCATCAAGTCTTCACTTGTATTTTATTGCCACAAAAAGCGGATGTAGTAGTGATGTCTGTGCCATCAATACATCATTAAGAGATCCCCTTAGCTGCTAATCCAGAGAAATTTTATAACTCCTTTGCACATTTGTACAGTGCAGTGTATCAGGGTAAAGATCATCATGTTGTTCCAAAACAGTACTTAAGCACTTTAAAATGGGCAATGTATATATTTTTTCTAGTCATTATCTACTCTTCTGTCAAATAGTATTATAGTTCCACTACTGTATTGCAATACTATTTTATAATATAATATCCACAACACTCGACCAATAAATATTTTATGAGAAAAGTTCATCTATGTAGCTCTTTTGGCACATAGAAGCAGAAAAAAACCCCTAGGTCAACATGTTTAATCTGACTCTTAATCAATAAATAAACTGCCTTGTGCCTTGCAACCCCAGTAACTGTACTCTGTAACCTCCCTTGCAGCAGGAAAAACTTCCCCTCTTGGAAATGCACTCTAATCATATAAAGACAAGGAAATCTTCAACAGGAAATTTAAATGTAATTCTAAAAATGTGAAAAATATGGGAATGATATGTAGCATGTATGCATGGATACAATTTTTCCTTTATCCAAAAAAGCTGGATATGGAACATCCCTGCCCTGAGTTGATGAGAGATTTCTCAAGCAACAGTCCCCTGATGCATCAACTCCTGCGCCAAACCTTCCTCACAGTCTCAGCAATTGACTAGCCGTAATGTATGGGTCGTCTTAGCAGGCTTTTGTTTGTGCCCAAAGTACCTTCTGCCTTCTTTTAACTCACCAACAGATTTGTTAAACCAGTGATTAAATAAGTTACTGACTAGCAAGACATCCGTGCAGTGAATCCCCTTGTGCTGTGGTCCACTTCCTTTAGTCACAGTAAATGTATTAATCTGCAGTAGCACCTCATCAAACNAGCAGAAAAGGCCTTGGCTCTGTGTAAGCACTGCTCAGCAATAGGTCCATATAACAAAACATCTCTGTATTATCAATGCTGCTTCCAGCACAAATCCAAAACATAGCCCCATACTAGCTACTATGAAGGAAATTAACCCTCTCAGCTGAAACCAGGACATCATCATAAAATTCAAAGTAAGAATACCTTGGGTCAGATCCAAAAAAATATTAGGACAACAAACCAATCATTAAATTAACTACATTACTCAAAGTAATAGTTAAAACCAAAGATCTTCACAGAAATGTTTCAATTAAAAAAAGAAAAAAGTTGGGGTTTTTTTTGTGTGGGTTTTTTTGGTTTTTTTTTTTATTTTTTTTTATTTGGTGTACGTCTAGGATTGCTGGAATTAAAAATTGGGAATAAAATGGCTAGTAATTACTTTACTTACATTATTTCTGCCAATGCACTTGAATAAATTTCTTTTGACAATGTGCTTTATTCAACTACTCTCCCATGTTGCTTTTGGTGATATTTAGAGTGGAGAGGATGAGAAGAAAACAAAGGAAAATGGAAATCAAGAAAATAAAGACAAGGAAGACTCATATATAATGCCTGATATTGTTTTCAGACATAGTTTTGGACTTGGCTAGACTTCAAAGTAATGATTTCTCTGTAGAAATCAATATTTGAAAGTCACATTCTTCCCTGCATTAAGTCCCTAATGATGGTTACCATAAATTTAGTCTATCTGATCGAACTGGGCACTGGCCCTGAGTCATTTGCCTTATTTGTGGCTACTTGTATGTTCATTTGGTGCTATTGGCAATTCAGTGTAGGCCAAAGGCATACTGAAACTCTTCTAAGTAATTCTCCAAAATCTTGATCAACTTTATGATTGGGGACTTGAACAACTGCTACAGAGCAACTGTTCTCTCCCTTGTGAGTGCATGAGACAAAATATAAGTAAAAAATTGGGCATTTTTCTCTCAAAGTAGCCAGAAATGTTAAGTGTTCAAATTCATATAATCATTATATGTAATTTTAAATACAATAAAGCAGATGGTTCAGAACAGAACCAGCTTCTTTTGGTTGTTGACTTGCTAAAAGAAAAATATTTATTGATACTAGTGCAGGAAAATTTTAGCTGTGAAACCTGATTCCTTTGTTTCTTTACTTCTCTCTGCAATTAGGAAAATGTTTCAAAAATTAAACAGTTGGTTTTTATATGCTTTTTTGTATCCTAGCCAGCTGATGTGTACTTCAAGTCTATTATTAACAAGTTCCTGTTTCTCTAGTGTCCAGATAACACTATTTTTAGAAAAGTGACTGACATTAATAGATGATCCAGAAATACTGATTATAATTTTAGCATTTCTAAAGAGTGGATGCAGTTTTTATATATGGAAAACTATCTTTGAATTTTAAACTTGTTAAGTAAATTAAGAGAATATTATTTTGTATGCATTTCATCCTGAAATCTGATTATTCAGCATAAGTGTTAATATGAAAATTTAGTATCAGCTTCAATTTTTATTTTCTTTTTTTTTTCCAGTTGTGACATATCCACTGTATACATCTATTTATAGAAAGGCCTAGGTTCAGGTTCCTTGTGCTTTTAGAAAGAATGTAACCTTGCAGCTGTAGCAGAGCAGTTTCCCATAGAAGCAAAGTAATTTTAATCTCTTAGAATGGGAGATGCAATTGAAGATCAAGTATTCTTACGCTATAATGGAAACTCTCTCTTGTGCCCTGTTAAGTAGTTAAATAAAAATACATGGCCTCATCCAAGGACTTCTGAAACCAGTAACTTTTGTTGGATTCCTCCCCTGCCATTTGGTGATGACTTGCAAGTGTAGAATCCTTGTTCCACATGATAATGACCAGTGGATTGGTGTCTTTCACTTGCTGGGAAAAGACCTTGAAGATCGTAAGTAAACCAGATTTGTTTGGGGTTGGGGTTGTTTTTTCGTAGTTTTGGTTTGGTTTGGTTTGTTTTGTTTTTTTGTATGTATATATTTCTGAGAGGAAAATGAAGTTAATTAGGTAATAATGACCACACTTAGTACTTGAAGTGCTTTGTGGTTTATGGAATATTACTCTCACTATTTCATAATTAAGGAAAAATGTGGTGGAGTGATTTACTGAAGGTTACTCTGAAAGTTAGTGATACTCTTACAAAAAGAGTCTAAGCTGTGCAGCTTCTATAGATCACATTAAGTGAAAGGCAATGAGAGTCTAGAATATCTTATTTCTGCTTTTCATTGAGCCATATGTGTGCTATTAGAAATACTATACACAAATCTGATACCCTTCCCAGTGATGTTTAAACTCTTCAAGGGACTACACGAAGAGAAAAGGGTACAGAAACTAAAAACAATCAGTCTATTTGATTTTATGTCAGTTACCTGGATGGTTATTTAGAAAGATTGGGACATATATATAGACATATGAATCTCTCTTTCCTAAGAGGACTTAATCTAGGAGAGTGCCAATACATCATAAACAAATAAATAGTCTAATTTTACTTTCTTTCAGTTATCACTTTCTTGAGGAAAAAACCTAGATTCAACAGGCCAGCTGAATTCATCACGTCTCAGGGGAGAAAGCTGAGGTAAAGTGAAGAAAACAGTAAAAAAAAAAAAAAAAGAATGAAAGCAAGTAAACAGATGAATAAGTAAGAAAGAATTGAAAGAGGAAGTTTCACTGTGTGGAAGCCTGATGTGTTTTTTCCTTCTCTTCAGACAGAAAGGGACAAGAGAACTCTGCCTTATTTCTGGGAATGTCAGTGAGTTTATCTTTGTGTTTGACAGCCAAATCAATACATCCCTTTTTATTACCCTACATTGACATCCTCCTTGAAAAAGGACCAGTGCTCTGTTAGATCACTCCTCAGGAATGCAGCAACGGGAGTGAACATGTAGTAATGCTCAGCCATGTCCTTCTTCAGACCCACAGGGTCTCTCCGCAACTCTCACCCAGGAGCACTCATGAAAAAGTGTGACTCGTCTAGACCTGGCATGTCGTTCCCCTCAGTGTGTTTTCATATGTGTCCCTTGCTGCTGCTGGTCAAAAGGAACCCTGCCGGTGTTCAGCTATTATTCAACAGTGCCTCACAGGAAAAGAGTGATGGGAAGAGAAAAATGGATTAAAAGTCAGACCAGGAACTTTCCTACTGCTTCTCAAAACCCATTTGTGCCGAGGTACCAGATCTGTCAAATGAGGCTAGGCATTCAATAGCTTGAACAGAACAGGAGAAACACCTTCTGTGGGTGCCGGTACTGAACACAGTGAAGAGCTAGTTTAGTCATTCCAAAGGGGTTTTGAACAAACTAATACCAGGAGGAAGGATGCCATGGATTCTCATGAAGGCCAAGAGTTCCTCTTAAGAGTCTGTGCCTCCTCCTTAGCCACCTGGAGTCCTAAGTCCAGGGAGGACAGGAGTATTTCCAGCAGGATGAAGAGTCTAAGAGATCCTTGGACAGGGGATTTAATATCTAGAATAAATCAGGGAGAAGGATATAGTGTGAGAAAAAGGAGGAGCATAAAAAATATTCTAGAATAAAGGGTGAGTCACTTGCTCTCGTACCTCATAGATGTTTATCCTCTCCTCTGTAGTTCCTGAAGCCACTGCACGTCCACCTGGATGTGCTAATCCTCAGAGTACTTAAAAGATGATGGACAAGGTTTAGCACATGAGCAGCCATCTTTGATGAGACATATTTATATAAGAACATTTTTCTCATCCCACCCTTACCCTTGCCCCACCAATAATTCCACCTCAGGCAGCTTTTTGTGTATTTCAGGGCTGTTCACTTTGTTTTGCCTCCTTCGGAAGATCAGAATATGACTGCTGCTGACAAGTGAATCCTTTGCAGATCATCTGCAAAAAGTGAGGTGATATAGGCCAGGCAGTGGATACCCAGTTGTTTTACTAGCACTAATCTGTAGGGTTGCTCCCAAATGAGCCAGAAGAAATGAGGTCAGTCTCTGCCTTGCAGTGATGATTGTGATAGAGTAACCAAAGCGAGTTGCTAGGGAGTTCTGGATAATGTGGATCTGGGTGCTTGGCAATAGTGTAGGATCAGGACCCCATGTGTGCAGGAATGTACATGTGGGAGGATATTGCAGCTATGGCTGCCAGCCATTCTCACGGCTTGCAGCTGAGGAGTTGAAATGCTAAGAATTTCTGATACTATACAAAATCTAATGAAATTTCTTCGCAGAAGAGAGGGGATCACGCCTACCAGACATGCTGATGCTAACACCAAAGTCTGCTAAGAATACGTGAGGTTAGTGATATGGTCTGTCTATGTCACAGAGATACAAAGAGACAAAGCAAGCACCAAGATGTGGGATTTCTGCAAATATTTCATGAAAATGTGGTCCTGTTTCATAGCTTTCTATGTATGTTGTCAAACTGATACAGAATCAAGCGGGGATGCTGCTGAGGCTTGCGGCAACAGCGGAGAGAAGCAACGGCTAAGGGACTTATTTCTCAATAATGAACGTGATGAGCTAAAATAGAAGCTCAGGATTTTGGGATTAAATGTATTAGAATTATTGACTTAATCTATGTCTTTGAAAGCTGAGAGATCATCTTACATTTATATTAAAAGTTTTGTTATGTTATACTCTAAAATGTCATGCTGTGTAATTGTGAAGGGAAAAGAATTGGAAGAAAATAACACATAAAATATTTTTTCTAAAAATATATTTCTGTAATTTAGGTAAAGAAAAATATTCTGGATATTTAATGAGGGGAAAGGTTGGGGGGAGGGAGGGAAAATGGACTCCTAATATGAGAGTTAATAAGTGAAGTTATACAATGGACTGATTTTTATGGCTCAGTCATAAACCCTGGAAAGCAAGGGTTTATAGTGTAAGTGCTGACAATATCTTAAACACTGTAAAACATTCTATAATGGTACCACATTTCTGGGATTTCTTTATGTGGGGTTTTTTCTAATAGCTAAACCTTTTGAAAAGAAACAGTACAGATTATAGTCAGAATGACAGATGTAGAAAGGTAGCTTTTTGCTCTAGTATAATAGGTATCAGTACTAAAGATTATTGACTTTCTAGCAACATACTGTAAGTAACCGTAATAAAAATCTTGACCTTTTGCAGTTCAGTTAAAACCTTGAAGTGAATTACACTTAAAAACCACCTTTTTTAAAAAAATAAAAGCTACTTACTCAGTTACTTGAAATAATTCTGCTGACTATTGATTTTTTTTCTCATTATGTTCACATTCTTCTCTTCACTCACAAGAAATGACTCCTTGGTTCAGAAATGAAATATCTGTAAGTGCTACGTTTCTTAGAGATGAGTTTGTGTGCTTTTAGTTAACTATAATAATTTCATCCATGCACCAAATTGTAATATTACTAGAAGTTGTAAATTTATAAATTTGAGTCAGATATTACATTCACAGAAACATAATCATTGTCATGAAATTGATCTGATCTTTTCTTCTTTGAAAAAACATGTCCTTAGTAGGTAAGGATTTTTAGATATAAGATCATATGAACCAGCTGGGTTTTGGGGTTGTTGTTTTTTTGCTTTTCAATGTTGCATGTTTTTATCTACTGCCATACTATTATTGGTAAGTTATTACTCTAAAAACCTCATGGTACATTATGGATAACACAGTATTTGTCAAGTTTAAACATGTCCTCAACTGCAAAGTTGAACTTTTCCTAAGATTATCACTGGGAGCTGTTGCTGGAAACTCCAATCAGGTGAGTAACTTCTAATTCACTGCAGCCTTAAGTCTTTCTATAGGTAATGTGAGAAGCTGTGTAGAAATAAATAATCATTATCATCAGCCCTTCCCATCCTTCCACAGTAATGACTGATTATACCCAGCCTGAGAAAAGCATATAACACCTTTTTTAAAAGTAAGATGTCTCCTTTCAAAGAAGGAACTAGAATCTACTAGGAGGTATACATTGAAAACATTGAAAAAGCTGAAAGTAAAAACACTATACATTCTTCAAAATGACCTACTTGTATTTGTCTCCAAAACTTGATGTCAAAAAGTGGAGGTGGAAAAGCATATTTTATCCTACTTGCCTGTGGATGCTTGATTGGTGTGATGACTGTCTAGGTTTTAGGGGACTGGAACTTCTCCAACTATTGGAGGCTGTACTATTTCAAGGGCCTAGTAGCATCAATTCCAGACTGTAAGTACTGTCAGCCTTCACAGACAAGTCTGTTAAAAATCTGATGTCATGTGACTTCAGGGGCACGTGTGTGCTAAGCTGAACATAAGGAATTGTTTAAGCAGCATAGTCCTTTTTATTCCAAATATACGGGATACAACTTTTTGACCCATGTGTTCATGTTGTATAGGATCTAGCAAATTGAAAAAGAATATTTAATAAAAATTAAGGGATACCTTTCACTGCTAGTAAGCATTGCTGGATTTAAGCAGTGTAGGTCAAAACAACTGGGAACAGTTTTAGCATAGTGGAAAACAAGGTTGGCCAAGAGAATGTGTATTCTGACAAGTCCTGCTATATTTGCACCAGTGACCTCTTTGGAACTGACTTCTCTGGAGCTACAGAAGAGGAAACCAGGCAGAATGAGTGAATTTCTCCTGAATATGGTATCAAAGGTTGAAGAATATATTTTTATAGTCTTTAACTGTCTCTAAACGTCTGCTTGTATAAGAAGAGGTGCTTGTATGCATCTGTATAGACCTGTACTTTCCCACTCTTTGTCTGTGAATCAACTGTGAGTGTTTCTTCCCACAAGAATTTTCACAAACATGAGAAATTTTACTTTATTAGTTTTCCTCTCTTGAAATTTTCTTTCCAACTCCTACTTCCACAAATCTTATCAAAAGACATCTAGCATGGTTGTAAAGACCCCTAGGGTGGTTTCTTATTTTTCTAGGTTTGTTTTCATCAAAACCTGTTTTTTTTAGACTTTGCCCAGCTCTAAAGTTAAAAAAGTTTACTCTTGGTGTTAAGCATCTAGCCTAGATTCATGTTTCTATTTCCAAATCATATATGTGGGCATAAGATTCAAACTGAAATTTTGTTGCAGTGTTCTATCCTTGTTTAAGACACATAACATTTTGGACTGATGTGATTAAATGAGAGAAAATAAAGAGATTTGGTGGTTAATTAGGTGAAGGGCAGATGTAAATATTTTTTTATTTAGCTCCTGGAATGTCAAGTTCTTCTGCAGGATGTACTGAAGGTTTGCATAGGTATAGAAAATTGGCTAGGAAGAGGAATAAGCAAGCCCAAAATCTTCTCTTGCTTTTAAGGAGTGATTCAAGACAAATTGCACTCTCTAAAAAAGTAGCCATAAATTGAAGGTGAAAACACATCCAAATGGCTTGTAACAAACCCAATACAGTTCAAAATGGGTTCTGTAATGTATCAGTCACAATGTATTTGGCCCTTGTTATCTTTATACTATTTTTATATCCTTGTAAAAGAAGACTAGTCCATTGTTTCGTAATACTGTGTGGAGAAGATTAATGTATGGTACAAAGGTGGCTGTGGCAATTGTATCCCTTGAAATGGTTTTTCAAAGACAAGTCACATCAGGCTGGCCAATCTGTTTGCATACAGCCTTAGCTCTGCTAAGCAGCAAACCTGGTATATTGAGAAGCAGACCACACTTTGTATTATAGTTTTAGTAAGTACCAAAATATAATTCACCATTTAGAACAGTTTAGTTCCTTATGTCAGATGTTGTTTTTAAGGTAGCAAGGTGATGAAGGATGAGGGCTTTATTTTCATGTTTTCTATAAAACTGAAGTGTACTTTATTCTTGCAGCTCAGAAGACGATTGTGTGTCACCACTGAGCTATTTCTTTAGACAGAACTTTCCCATGAGTACTTTATTTCTGGCGGTATTAAGCAAGTAGGAGCCAAATGAAAGCCACTAGAAGCTTAAATCTGTAGATGAAGTGTTGGATGCAGATTTAAGGGAGTATGAAGTCACATATTTTAAAAATTCAAGAGTATTCACATTTGTTATGCAAAAATGTATGTATAATTTGTTTTAGAACAGGAGCTCACCATATCAAAGGATCTTTTCAGTTTAGACTCTTGTGAGATGTTGTAAGTGCCTGGGATCACTGAAGTCTGGTTTTGACAGAGTACAGGATTTGAGGACTGCTTTTCTTTGGGATTTTTGTGAGGATAAACCTACATTGTTCTGATAAACAGGCTTTCTGGTCAGTATTCATTCTCTTTTTATTCTATTGTACAAATGTTTTTGCTCTTCATGGAAACTTTAATTTGATCACAATAGTGCTCTACTGTTCTTTCACAATAAATGGAGTCAGTGGCTGTTTTACAGTTTGGTGTAATTCAACCAATTATATTCTCTAAACTGCGGGTGTTAGTAGAAAGTGAAGAGTAAAGAAATGGCTCAGATTGGGCAACGAAAAGCTTAAACTGGGAAATTTATATCACTTATACCTAGTGAAGCAGGATTTGCTTTCAAGATTGTTATAGAAGGAAAAAAAGTAAAATAACACATTTAGTTTATGATTAAATGGTTTCAGCAGGTTTTAGAAAGATGAAGACACATTACTTACCTTGTTACTGAAAATTGGCAGACCTGCTGTTTCAAAACATCTTTTAGATCATCATAGTCGAACCACGCTGCCAATATTAGCCAAGTTGTCAAATTAACAGAGGCTCCTTGATCCATTATTGTTTCCTCTTTTGTATTGTATTGATAAATTTTTAAAGTGTTGGAAATAAGCCAATGTTAAGTTCTAATTTCGATTCAATGGTATAATGAAGTAATAACCACAATTTGATTCAGATTAAAAGTTTCTTCCTCTCCTAACTAAAAGCTTTTTAATATCTTTTTGTAGCTTCAAAGTTTATACAAAAAAGCTATTAGCTGCATGATTACATTTAAAACAATAAGGTAACCAAATTCAGCCCTTGCTACTTCCAGAAGAAGCCTATCCTCAGTTCTCAAAATTTTTGTGGTATTTGGTTAAGCAAAGCAAAATAATTTATTCAATTCAGTCATGAATATTAACCAGGATTTGTCCTATATGCAAAACTTAAATATAAATAAGGGTACCTCCTTCACTCCCTGCACACAGCTTGATTGTTCCTCTTAACCACATTGCTCCTTGTGGTGTTTGATGCACAATAATGTTCAACACCAGGCATTATGTAGTACCCAGGTGAAATTTGTATTTAATAAAGAAAATACAGAACAGATAGGAAGAGGCTTTTCTCCTTCAGTCTTAAAAACACCAGATCACACCGAATGTGTGAGCAACACTCATATGATGGAGTGAAAATTTGCTTATAGTAACTTAGTAATGTCTTTGAACAAGACCTGATGGGAAAGAGCAAAATTTACTGGAAGAAAGAAATAGGTCTTGATAGGGCTGAGGATCAATTAATAATTCTTTCTGTAATATTTCTCCTGAGGTTATTTTAGATTCAAGGTCTTTAAATCTAAGTTTCAAACTTTTAAGCAAGGAAGCTTTGAAAGTGTTTAAAATCTTCACACATAAAAACATATAAAACCAAAGCTTTTAAATTGTTAATGGCTTGTTTTATCTAGTTGTTTTCACCAGCAAACTCTAAAGCAGTAATTAAATCTGTAGGCCAATTTCACTCCAGCCAAATGCAGGACCCACTTCCAAATTTAGGGCCAGCACAAGAGTGGTTCTCTGTGTCTTAAAGTGTTATGCCATGAATTCACGTGCTGTACTACAATATTCTGAGGACTGTTTTTTTTTAAAAAAAATAAAATCATATATTTAGTATTTTTATATATATTGCCATGCCATTTCATTAGGCTCATAGCTGGTGCAGAATTAATGTGTTTGGTTGATTGAAGAGACCATTGAACTTCTGGAAAAGCTGGTTGCCCATCTGACCACACTTAAGCCTCCTCAGTCCACTGAAAATATGGTTTAATGATTTATCTATGAGCTGTGAGCAACCTTAAAGTGTAATTTTCTCTTCTACTTTTTCCTAGTGATAAACGTTTAAATACCTTGCCTTTGTCCATGAGAAGAATGGAAACTAATGTTGGAACTTTCAGAAAAGTTTCCTGGAACAGAAAATTTTTCATTCTTAATTCTACCTAAAAGACAAGAGGCTTGAAGGCCTTCCAAACACCTTTGAAAATATGTTGATGATGACATACGTGCCAAGTTATTGAATATAAAAGCAGTGAAATGTGATCCAGAGTTGTGACTTGGAAGAAGTCAACTGGTGTGCTAAAAAGGTGGAAGAAGCCAGAGGTAAGTACTGGCAATTGTCAGAAAGGGTAACCAAGTTATATTTTCTGCATTAATGCTATCATCCAGGAGGCAGGAAAGAAAGTATGGATAGTGGTCAGTGCAAAGTATTGACCCGTGATGTGGAACAGGTTGGTTGGTTTTTCCCAAGTTTGCTTGTGAACTACAGGCCAGACACAGTGCAAAGAGATAAGTATGCAAAGGTAGAATTATGCTACAACTTTTACCCTGCTCAAAGTCATATTGACATTAATATATTTTTTATTAATGGAATTGCAGGGCATTTGTAACTAGTGTACTTAGGTTTTATATTTTTTTTGTTATTACAGGCTGTATAATTCATATTTATAGAGCCAGTTCAGGAGCTTTCTGAGCAAATAACTGCTGAAGAGAACAGGGATACATGGAGCAGAGGAATCCTTGCTATTGTCTGTGACTACTGAAAATGGGACGACAGGCAGCTATGTGTGCTGGATTAATCATGTTGATTTGTAGACAGGTAGTACAGGGACACATTGTGGCTACATATCACTTCCCTGCGTTTCAGTGTGCTATGCTCTTATTTTTTCTCTGTCGTCTTTGATGAAATGTAAACAAATTGTACATTAGCTATGTGTGTGCCTCCAGTATAAGAGTAATATTAGTTCTCTGATCTCACCTTCTACCAGAGATTATCAGGGCTTTATTTATGTATATGCATACATGGAGAGAGAGAGAGGAAGAACACATGCTTGTCACCAGGAACTGTTCTTTTAAGAAATGTTGAACACAAACTTGGCAAGTAATTTATCATATTTGCTAGACAATTTTTTTCCACAGGCAGACTGTGGAATGGCTCCCAAGCTCAAGTCTCGTCATGTCCCACTCTGCTACTGAAATTGTATCTCCTTCTCTTTCCTCAGTCTGTGAAAGTGCTGTGCTGCTGTGCACTGAACGCTACAAAAGGCTTTGTGAAAAATCAAGCAGAAACAAGTGTTATATGTTCTCTCTGTGGTTTTGGATTAGCCATGGGGTCTTGAGATATACGTTGACAAATAATGAATGATAAGCTGTATTCATTTGGGGTCAGAAGCTGTAGATGATGTCCCTTATTTAATCACTGACTTGTTCTGCAACAACTGAGCGCTGAATGACAAAATTGTAAAATGTCTTCTGTGAGTTTATACGCTCCAGATTTTCCTATAACCTTCATATTTAAAGAGATTATCACTTGCATGTGAAGTGGACTACATGTTGCTTTGAGTATTAGTGTAACTTTCTGAAGTGATGGACAATAGACCTAACTGGAAAAGGCAAATCTTTACTGTTCAGAAGCCCATAATTTAGTTTGGTTTTATTTTTTAAAATCATAGATATGAACAAAAAGTCAACTTACGCAATGTCTTCCGTGGGGTTTCCAAATATTGTAACAACGGACAGGGAGTTTTTCAGCTTGCTGGAAATACCTCCAGTGAATGACAATGGCCTGTGCCCTAAACTGCAGGGCTAACAAGCTGCCTGAGAGCACCAACAACCAGTTAGCCCAGGAGATGGGCATCTAAGACAAGCTAGCACTGAGGGCTTGCTTTGGATGTTTCTTGCTAAGACACTGACCAGTTGACTTGTCTAGAAATAACTGCTAAAGGGCACTCAGTCACCAGCTCTGAAATCTAGTTAATTAATACTTGTTGGAAGAACTTTACCCTGGATGCCTAATGTCTAGTCATACTGACCTTTAAAATAACACTTGCAGCTGAGATAACTACTTAATAGCACCCTGTCTTCTGCATGCCGGCTTTCAGAAATAGGCACAGCAGGCTTCTGATACACTTCTTTTTTGTTCAAGTCTGTCAACTTCCTGTTTTGCTTTTATTCAAAACTTTTCATCTAGCCATAGTGCAGATGCAGCTATGGTGAGATCACTTGTGCTTTTCATGTTGCTTATGTCCTCTTGCAGACATAGTCAATACCTTCTCCAAGGACATCCCTGTGCTTAAAATTTCATTGTCTTCCTTAACAGGTTTTTTCTGGCTAAAGTGAATTTCTTACTGGTCACAACATTTTCACCTGTTAGAACACATTATAGCTGTAGTGTCATGAAACCGATTCACTAAACATGCATATCACCAAATCTGCAATTTCTGACTTGTTTTTAGTAGAGACCATTTGTAAGATATAGACACGAGGTTTGTTTTTCAGAGCTCATAGTCCAAACATTTCTTCTGTACCTTTTAGCAGATGGTGGCACCACATTGCGTGGCCAGGGAGTGGGTAAGCAGAGGAGCAGCAGCAAGCCAAGGCCCTCAGCAGCTCATGCATGAAAAAGCTGCCACAAAACTGGCGTCATCAAGGTTCCCAGACTTTCCATATCTGCAACTACTTGGGCATTGCAACCTCCCGGAGGCATCTTCACTGTTTGCCTCTGCGTAGGCCACTACTAGCTACCAGGCTCACTTGGCTGTTGCTGGAGGTCAGGGTCCATTTTGGGAGGGCTGACTAGCCCAAAGGTGTGCCTGGGAGCTCTGGCACTGTGCAGGCCAGTTCTGCAGCATCCTTCTGCCACCCCTGCTTGCGGGGAGCTGGGAAACACCGGGAGCCCTGTCTCCCTGGATGTACCACCAAACAAGTTGTTGGGAACCTGAGGAATCGAGTGGGTCCCCTTTTTGGGGAGTTGTTTCTGGCATGAGGAAGTCGGCAGCTGGCAAGAAGTCAGACAGCATTGCCTCAAGAAATTGGAAATCAGCTGGTTCCAGCTTTATTGAATCGGCATTTCCAGAGTAAAGCTGTTCTGTCAGAACGTTTTCCACCTGGTATCATGAGCAGAACAGTGAAAACAGCACACATTGCAGGAGGAGGTTTTGAAAAGGTCATTGACTAAGTACTCATTTTCCACCTTAGCATCTTGATGATTGAAAGCATATTTCAAGAGCAGAATGATGCCCAAGTGCTCAATTGTCTTTGGAAAGTTCTTTTTTTCTCTGAATATCCCAGCCTAAATGTCTGGTACTGATGCTGCATACCTAAGATTGCCCTTTGGAAAATTCTTCCACTTGTGGTTTGTATAAGTTGTACTATACTTTAAAGATTTAAAAGTTAGCTATTTTTTTTTTTTTTTTTTTACCTGTAGCACTTTACAATTCTTGAATTACAATATTTTAGGAAACTAATTTTATTTTATCCTTATTTATATATATTCAATAGATTAAAATCACCACTGTCAAATACTATTTGACTTTTCCAGAGGCATAAGTCTGACACTGTGCATTAGAAAACATGTGAGCTTTCTACAAAGGCACTGCAGTCTCTTGCCTGCACAACTAAACAAAATAGACAGACACACTTTACTACTAAACAAGTAGAGTGCACTTGAAAATCCAACAAAGTTAGTATGTTGACATTTTACAATTTCAAAAGGGACAATAATTGTTTCTTAAATGGAGACAGAAAGCAGAAAATAGGAACATTGTTTAAGCTGAAAAGAAAAAAAAAAAAGTGGTGCGTTTTGGTTTTGCTCTAATTTGCAGGCATTCTTTGCACATAAATGGGGGAAAAGGAATAGAAATAAAAGCATCCAGCAAAATGTGTTTTTGCCAGTTGTTTTTTACCCAACTGTATCATAGTAACATAAAGCTAAAACTAAACAAAAATTGCTAGTGTTAGAAAATAAAAAGCAGAGAATGAGTGGCAAGAGGTTGTTCATACCTTCCCTGTGCTGCTTTTGATAATAAGGAAGTCGATGTTTTTGTATTGTGCTGCTCATCATCACACTTCCTTGACTATTTAATCCAACAATAAAAGAACTCAAAATCAAATATTCAAATGGCAAGTGATATGATTCTGTTTTCCCTACTGCATGAGAGTTTACACTCATCTCTGCTTCTTTCTGTACTCAGTTATTGATAAGAAATTAATGGGATGAGACACAGAAGTGATTATCTGCCATTTTGTATTGGACATCCTCTGTTCAAAAGCAGTAAATGATCTGACGTCTTTTACAGTGACAGAAATACATATTAACCCTTATTAAATTATACCATAGCATAAAACATAATGTTCATTTTAATTAATTAAAATGAAAAAAAAATTGAAGCATGAATTTCAGTTTAAGTATTTAAGTAGTTATTTGAACTGTGGTTGCTGTAAATGGGATTACACCAGATGCTAGATAAATGCATTGCCTGGTGTAGACAGCTTTTTGTCAGCATGCTACAAAATCTGTTGTAGTTGCTGTGGGTCTTTTCACCTATGCCAAGTATTTTGAGTCAAGCCTTTTGTTACTGTGCTTTTGCTGGTTATTTTTGTAAACATACTGTACCATATTCTAAGAAGCATTTCCAGAGCTCTCCCAGTTGGAGAGGAGCAGTGTGTAAGGCAGGCACTCATAGCTGCTTGCTCTAGGTGCCAAGGTGCAGAATTCTTTCTCAATTGCTTTACAAAATACCGCAAAAAAACCCACGACGATATTTTGTTCATTTCATATTGCAGCGTGTCTGGGCTCTCTACAAATGCTCTCATCACTTGAAAAAAAACACCCAAATAACTGAAGAGCTGCATTTTGAGCTGTAGCATATCCTGTTTCTGGAAACAAGAGAGCAAAGCAACATCAAAGCTGAGTAGTTAGAAGTCTTAAAAGCACGAGTGTGGGTTATTCTGAAATGGAGGGTAGAAGCAAGAGGAAGACAAACCTTGAAAATTCTTTGAGATAGATTTAGAAAAATCATCCAAGGGCAGGTCTTTATGAACCCCCTCAAATAAAGTAATATTCTCTGTCTTGTGTACATACTTACAGAAGTACGTTTACCAATGTCTGTACAAAGTATGCTTTTGTAGTCAGTAGCCACAAAATTGGTGGGACCGATGTGTGAGTGTAGTAGAAAACTCCTATGCCCTGAATTACTTTTAATGCTATGCATGCTGCTACAATTTTATTCCTAAAAAAATAAAAAGTAAAAAGTTGGAGTTTGTAAAGAAACTGCAATATGATTCCATCCTCTTTATTGGAAGAAAAGAGACACCTATGTCTGATGTAATATATGACAGAAATTACAAAAGGGATGAGTCTAAAATGGGCTAGTCATAAATGCAGAGAAGTGTCCTTTTGGTGGAATATTCTTTAGAGAATGACAACCTCTACAGATGTTTTTTATCATAAATCTTTTCCATTAATTTTTGTGATTTTTGGTGGGGGTTTTGTTTGTTTTTTTCCTGGAAGTAGAGCTGCAGGGATGGATGAGTACTTACCATATCAGCAGTTCATTTAGTAGCTCATAGGCCTTAACATTGCAAATGGATCTACTTGGTGTTTATAACAAATATTGTTTAGGAAAAATAATTTTCTTACGATGGTTTTTAATAACAAACTTCTGCTCAGTAGACAAATGTGCAGTATGCTGTCATTGTTTCTCATCCTTGAGTCTGTATAAACTGATGAATGTTTCTGTGTTCAATGCAACAACTTGTTAGTCCTTAGCAGGAAGATTTGTCTCATCTGAAACTGAAGTTCATAGATATTTCAGGATATTGGGCTTGGCATGTAAAAAACCCAGTCTTGGCGCTAACTTAGAAAACAATAATCTAAATGTTGGCCCTCTACAAGAATTCATGTGATAGGACTCTTCAAATGAAGTTTTTTCTTGAGATGTGTGTGTGCGTACCTGTGCATGCCTTTTTCATGAGTGTACAGTAGGTCTGAGAAACTTCACAGTTTGGAAAAAATAGAAAACCCAAGGTGAGGTCCCTAAGAAGTCATCACCTTTTCTAGGTGGAGCTGCTTTGAGTACTCCAATCATATTTTGGTTATAAAGAAATGTTTGGCAAATGTCTTTTGAATAGGTGTGCTGATGAACAGGTGGGTGAATAATGGTGCTGTTCAGGCTTCTGAAACTAATATTTTATGGTGACATTGTACATATTGTGGTGTTACAACATTCACAGACCTAAAATTGATTCATATTGAGCTCAACACCTTTATCTGTTATAAATAACAAACTTTTGATTTTAAGCACATTTGTACAGATCTTTGTATAATCCTAACACTTAAAATACAGAACATGGAGATACAGAAATACATCCTGAGGTGAGATATGGATAATAATCATAGGAATATGAATCAGAAATAGTTTTAATTTTACTTCTGTTCTAGGAACATCCAAATAGTTTTGGTTTTAGAAGCTGGATAGTTTGATGGAAAAAACAAAATTGAAAATTCTCGAGCTGGCTGCTTACAGCTGTGGTAGATATCTGCTAATAATTAAAGACAATAAGCCACATCTAGCTAGGATGGAAGTGAAATTCTCATTGAAAGTATTACTGAGTTCTACATGTTTATCTACTAGCTAAGTTTGATCCTACATAATCCAAACCTAAGGGAAAAAAGCTTAGCGTAGGATTCTGAATATTTTATGTTGAAATATCATGTCAAATACAGCACTTCATAAACTTTCAGTATAATTGCATTTATTTAAAAAATGTTCTACACCATTGATTTTGGTAACCTCTCTCTGAAGAGTTAAGATGTGATTTTGTTAGAGGACAGCTTTATATATATATTTTTTATAAATAAATAAATAATGTCTCTCAATTTCTGTTTATAAAAATAACTTACACAATAACAGCAAGAAATCCTCTGAAAAGCTCATGGGAGCACTGTAATTTGCAGGAACAGGATCAGAAAAACACTTACTCAAGGTGACAAAGAGGTACTGCTGTGACGAAGAGGAATGAATTAGCTTCTACAAAGTGACTTGTTTTGAGAGAGCTACAGAAACAGCATTATTAAAAACCACCACAAGATTTAGAAACATTGCATTGCATGTGTGACAAAATCTTCTTTCATCAACTGTTAATGATGGTACTTCATGAGAGCTCCTTTTAGCTTAATCTGATGCTTGCTGAATTTTTTTCAACATATATTATCTTTAGATAATGTTACAAGCACAGATTTCTGTAACATATAAAACAATAACAATTTCGGTGAAAAGTAATGTTCCTGTGATAGTCGCTATCTGCAGAATGAATCAATGCATTTTATTAGAGCTTCCCAAAATCAGAAGAAAGAGAAAACTGAGTAACACCCTTCTCACTAAAACCAACAAGAAACCATTCATCATTTCCCAGTCACAACATGGCTGGCATACTTACAACAATCATAACAAGCTCACAGACAAAGCCCAGCACGTTCTAGTGTAGCAAATTCTGAAAAATATGTTAATTACGGCTTTTTTTTTTTTTTTTCCCCAAAAAAAGTTTACATAAATTTGTGGCTAGGTATAACCAAATTTCAATAGATTTCATGCAACTGAAAATTATTTAATAGATTTAGAAATTGCATGTTTTAAACTCTGACAACTGTAGCGTCTGCTTTAAGTGCTACTCTTTTCAGTCCCATTCTTAAGGTCTTTACAAGTTACCTATTGTTAAAGTCTTTATAAGAAACAGCTTTTGGTTATGACAAAAACTTCAATGCAGTTCTTTGTAAAGTCTTTACTATGAGGCTATGAAAGGAACAGAAAACCAAAATTAGCTCATTTTTCTTAGAGTGTGAAAGTTGTCACATAATTTTGAATGTAGATATAATTACTGGCCCAATTCCTAACCCCACTTTCAGTTTTAATGTTATTGTAGATTTAGGAATACTTCTCACCATGAAGTTGATGTAGCAGCTCATGCTTTGGGAACAGAGTGTTTTTGCACTTTGAAGAATGAAAAAGATGAAAGGAAATGTTCAAATATGTCTCTGTGTGGGGGCTAAAGAGTGCAATTCATGCTATATTATCAGTCATCTTCCATGCTGTGCATTATTACAAATGTGGTAGAGAGAGTAATTTGTTTTACACTACATTCCTAATATTTTCATTTACTGTCCACGGAATATGGGTAGCCCAGAGACAGACTGTTAAGGTGTAAACATGATGATACTACTTTCTATGGTAAAGAAAAATAAATTTTAGTTTTCAGGGAAAGCATGTTTTCACCAGAAATTTGTCCCTCTGGACCAAGTACTGCCACAATTATGAAGAGTAGTCCCATTACAATGAAGAATTAATTCTTGACTATTTCAGAGCTGTGAAGAAATGCAAGAGCTCCTGAACTGTATTAAAACAACGGTGTCTAATATAATTTATTTGCAATCATTCCATCTCTGCAGGTTTCAGAATTAAAACTGTGCTCTCAATTTCAGTCTGTTATTGAAGCATTGTTGAGAGAATGCTCATTAGAAGTGAAAAGTGAACAAAAACTTTAATGAGCTCTTTCTATTGTTTTATAAGCTATGCAAGTCAGTCAGCTATAGAGCATACGTATAGCAAAATTGTTACAGAGTGTATAGCACTAAGTTGTTCCACTGTACCAATAATAGCAAGCAATAACAGATGTGGCAGTTCCACAGTCATCTTACCTCCCTGGCTGTTCTTGGAAATGTCTAGGTTTGCCTCATTAAGGACTATGGCTTTGAATTTTCTTTTGAGAGATACAACTGAAATATAACCACAAAAAGTTATGGATGACAAAAAGAGAATATTGGGTTATGGTTGAGAAAGTGAAACGAGCATCTAAATCTCAAAGGAAACCGCCAAGTTATCAAAGTGCCCTAAAATCTTATGTATGACCAGCATTGCTTCATCATAGCAACACTGATTAGGCAGGATTCATGCAATTGTTTGTAGCTGGTTTCTGAGGCAAAGAGGCTTTGGAAAGGTATTCACAGTTTTGCCACCTCAAGAACGATGAGAAAGGGGGAGCTAGAGCAATGCTTTGGCACCTCTAGAACAGAGCAGAACCTGCCAAGAGGCTGAGGTGTCTAAAGGGGTATATGCAGGTGCTAACTGCCTAAAATTAAAATTGCTCACTAATGCCTCCATTTGTGAGATATTTGCCTTTCTGACTTGGAATCTGCAAAAGCTCTTGTGTGCTCTGTGTGCGTGTCCAGAACTGCTCTGCTCTGAAAAATTAGGTCTGTTGATAATCCAAAAACTGGCCAGAGCAGGACTGCAGTCCCTTGAGAAACCCAATCTAATAAGTGTTTTCCAAACAGGATGGATGCATCAGCATCCATAATCTGTGACTGATGCAGTGCTGCTGGTATGGTCCCACCTACTAGGGGTGACTTCCTCAGTCAGAAGGAATTCAGCAGCCACTCAGCATGGTCTAGGAATGTTATTACCCTTTTTGGAAAAAGAGAGGAAAACAGTGCTTGTAGACCTACACTCTAAAGAATAGGCTCCAGGCTGCATTCAAAATGGGCAGAGGCACCACATTTTAAGGCAGAGTAGGAAGTTAGATACGTGTATGGGTTTATAATTCTCCATTGATTTGCTCTGGGTTGCTTTCTCCTCACAGCTGGGGCATTAGGATTATCCTCAGCAGGTGGCTAATTTCTTTCCATCTGCCTGTAGGAAGCCCAGTAGGGCTTTTTCTTCTCTGGGTTAGGAGCAACTAGGGCTTTCTTGGTTTCCTAGTTGTAAGAAATGCTTCAGAAGTATAGCTCTGCCTAAGGTAAGAGGTTTTTTTTGTTGTTGTTGTTGTTTTTGTTTTGTTTTTGTTTTTTAAGAGGGAATTTGAAAAGGTTGGTGAAATAAATGCAAAGCAACCATTTGAATTGTGTGTGAAGCTGCACATGTCTTTCAAAGACTTGTAGAGAACACCAGTGCTGAGGTTATCAGTCTGCTGCTTCTGCCCACTGAGAGCATCTTTAAATTCTAGTGACAGAAAGTGAAATAGATACTGCAGTTTCTCTAAGGCTAGTGCTTCGGGGGGGGCGGGGGGGGGAAGAAAAAAAAAAAAAAAGAGAATTTTACAATATAGCTAATGTCTCATGCTTTGCATGTTGTACAACCGGCCAGGTGTTTTGTGAAGAACCCCTGGGGAATGTCTGTGTTGATGTAAACAGGAAGGAGTTTTCATTTTATGAATCACTAGATTGTCAGTGATGCATTACACCTTGTCACAGATGTTATGGAGCAAAAATGAGGTGTTGCCCTGAATTTTATACCTCCATCACTGGAAAATTTGAACCTGGGGATTTGAAGATTTAGCTGTAATCATCCATGGCAATTTTGTGAACTACTATTATTACTGTGAGCAGTTTGGAGATGTTTTTTCTTAATAGATTTTGTAACTGGATATAGTGATTAACCCTTTAGCATCTTCCTAATAACTACTTTCTTTGTCAAAGGCAAAATATGATAGTTCTGAATATCAAGCAATTGCTTTATTCATGGAACAAATACAGTGACCCATTATGATACAGAAAGATTTGTGAGTTAGTGTCTGTATAGTGATAGATAAAGTAGCCCTTGGATATACACTGTGCGTAGTAGTAGGTACACTAGAGAGTTGGGCGTTACTTTATTACTAACAATATGAGTCAGGGAACTCTTTGGTGCTTCTCGTTATGCCCAAGGAAAAGTGCTATGATTGCTTGGTAGAAACTGCTGGTGAAAGCTGAGATAGCCAAGGTGATGACATATCCTCACCCTTCCTAGCTCGGAGAAGCAGAAGACTAAATGAATGCTTATATAAGGCAAAATAGTACTCTTCAAAAGTGCTGAATACAGATCTGGAAAGTGTGTTGAATTGTTGGTGTTTGAGGTTTTTTTTCCCTGTCTTAGCTGTTCATTTCCATGAGAGATATATCAGTGGTAGAATTACCTGTACAAGTTTTGAGGAAAGTATGCTGGACTTTTATATATATATATACACACACATATGTGACCATTTTAAAGTTCAGTTTGGTTTGGCATTCTTTTATTCCTTCCCAAAACTCTCCTACTGAAGCCACCGTGTCAGTCTGGTGTTCACAACCTGGTATACTTCCCTGAACTGTAAGGATAATCCTTTTTTAATAATTTTGCATAGGATGTTTGTACTACCAGCTAAACATGATATATCCAATTCTTTAAAATGAGGTCTAATTCCTGAATACATAGTATATACTGAATATTCAATTGAACTTGGACTTTATTCCCTTTAGTGCAGTAGAATTTTGCTTTTGACTGTTTCCAGCTGTCACCACTTTGAGGGTATCATTCCAAGCCCACAGTGTGGGCAGAAAATATTGCTATCACCTTTGCAGAAAATATTTTTGACCTTGTGAATTTCCAAAATTTTTTTCCATTAATTTGAAAGCTAAGATTTAGCATAGTGAACATCAGGCAATCTGTAGTACTTAATCTACTAGCTCAGCAAAACACAAAATTAATTCAAATTTTAAAAGGACTCTCCATCTGTAGCAAAAGCATGTTCTCAATTACATATTGAATTAAATAAGAGATAGGAATATTTTTGAAAGCTTTAAATTTATGGTTTCATTAGATGGAAAAATTAAACCTAAAAATGTGTAAAAATCCACATTAATCATTTAGTTTTAGCACATAAATGCAAATGGCTTGGAACTGAGCTTCATTTCAGGCTGTAAGTAGTAATTATCTAGTGACACCTCATGAGCTTCATTAGAACCCTGCTTTTAATAAAAGTGGGGAATACTAGGGATCTGTACAAATAAGAGGATTATGGTATTTAATCAGCACAAAGTGGTAAGAATAAAGCTTCATTAGATAGCATTTCCAAATACGAAATCGAGGAAGATGATCTTGAATATAAGTGGGTTAAATCTTCATTTAAAAGTATTTTATTCAGTGAATTCCCTTTTCTTTTCATGAATGGGTTGCTTTGTTTGAATTAGTTTGGTGCTTGAAACAATCATATTCAACAATTAATAGATGGAAAATTCTTTCTTCCAAACTATTGTTCTTATATGATGCCAGTCTACAATTGGTTTTAGTAATCATTAGTATTTGTTATCCTCCATTCGTGATATTTAAAGATTGTTTTTATCACAAAATTTTTTCTGATCCATGGCTGGCCTATATATTGTCCATAAGATATAAATTCATATACAACTATATATACATGAGAATTTATAGTATAAAGATACTGAAATATTGTTCTTTCTTCAGCCTTATGAATAATAGTCAAATTATGTACAGAATTCCATATAAAGAAAGAAGAATAGCAAATAGTATTCATTGAAAGCGACTGGCTTTTTTATTCAAAAGAAAGGTCAAAACTTTTTTTTTCAGTCCTAATTTCTCACATGATAACTGATTAACAGCCTAACTGTTAGTTCAGGGAAAATTTAACTTACAACATCCTGATTTTAATTTCGCTTTTCCAGATGCTTAAAAAAGGATTAAAAACATCAAGTGAAATGCGGATTCTATAATATCATATTGATTATGATGTTGTTGTTTAGCATGTATTAGTATTTTACGATGCATGTAAGAACATTATGGGAGGAAAATACAGTGCTACAAGTGTGCCCAGAACACTGTAATTTACCTTACATATTTAGTATTGAGAGCCCTCATCAAAGAAAATATACTGGGAAACACTTCTCAGACATAAGGAATCAGTGCTCTACTGTTACACTTATGTGTGAAAACTTTATTTTTATAGAAGTGTGTGCTTCTAACTCATTTTAATCATGGGTTTGCTGCATTCTTAGAGTACTTTTCCAGGAAAGAAACTTGTAGATGATGATTGTGGTTTGATGTTTTGTAGGTTTTTTATTTGTTTGTTTATTTGGGTTTTTTTTGTTTGTTGTGTGTGGCTTTTTTTTTAATGCCACTCTTTTCCCACATGTCTTTATTTAACATGATAAGAAAACAAAACCAGAGAGGTACTGTTTTGTTTATTTTCAAGCTGGTTCTCACTTATGCAGCTTATTCTAGATTTTAGTTCAATATATGAGTAAAACCTATTAATTTTCATCTTACCTTCTGTGAGGAAATTTAGGTATATTATGGTGGAAGTAATAATACAGAAGTCTCATCCTCACAGGCATTTTACATTGGTTTGAATTAGTATTTAAAATATATAAGGGAATCATCTTCCTCAAGCGCATGACAGAGGATTTTAGGGTGTATACTCATGAGTAGATATGAAGACAATTGAATTATAAATTTTTTAAACGATAATGAAAAGAGAAAGACCTGCTTCTCACTATGCAAAGCAGATTTTGGATAAGAGGAGTACAATCTTTCTTCTGCTATTCAACCTTATATGTCTAATTCCAGTAAGTGAAATGATTAAATAATCTTTTATACTTTTTTTTTTTTTGAGAAAACTCAGGTTCTGTATTTTTGCTGATGTTTTATTTGCAGTCACTCCTAAATGTGTTACAAATATTCTGACTCTCTGAGGGAAATTCTGATGATGATGATTATGTGAGTTTGGCCAGTATCAGATATGATATTCTGGACATCATGATCTATTGTGAAGTTTTATTTAACAAAGTTCTGTTAAGGTAGAAAAAAATGTACATCTGCTATTCCTAAAAACCACTAAGGTCATAACTTTTTTTGTTCATTTTTTGTTTTATGCTCTCATCATGTTCTCGTACATTGTCTTTTTGTTTATAATGTAAAATTTTGAGTGTCTTATTGCATTGCTTTGTTGGCTGTATCTCATCTTGTGATATCCTCACCACTGCAGCTTTATCATCTGTGAGTTTATTACTAGGCCAAGTACTACCTTTCTAGACTCCTCTTCCATCTGTTCATACGCAGATCCAAATGTTCAGTTCTTTTTATCTAGTCATGCAAAACTCATGCTTGTTCGAATTGGAAGGTTCACTAAGAAAGGTGCTTAACCAGTTTGGGTAACTATGCCTAACTTCACAAATGGCCTACACAAGATGCACTTCAGAAGATATATGTAATTTTTGCACATCTGCAATTGCATTTTGAATTGCAATGAATCAATTGAATCAATTGCACATCTTCATCCTACTGATCTCTACATGAGATTGATATTTAAGGGCTGGGTAAGAAGAAAATGATTTTGATGTGACATCTTTCAAGCAAAGATTAAAAACTCAGTATGTCCATGTAATAATGAAAGTAAAGGATGAATCTTGGAGAATGCTTTTTCTGGTTGGGCAGCTGGAATTTTGTATGATTTCATATATTTTTCTCATTAAAAGCCAGAATTTTGAGTCATTCTGTCATTGCATCCATATGCAATCTAGATGTTGATAGCAAGAATATGTTTATGACTCTAATCATCTTTAAGGTCTGCACTGATTCCTATTCTCTACACTATGACTTTTATCAGCTTTGGTATTCTGAAATTGTCACTTTTTTTTCTCTTACACAGTCTAACAATTCTTTTACCGTGTTGATCTTAATCAATGTATTCAATTTAAAATTTAGTACTTTACCCAGTGCTCATTACACCACACAGTTATAGCTTTAACAAAGCATTAGTGCTGTTGGTTTTGTCATTAAATTTTCCTAAAAGCATTTTAGAAACTATGCCTTTTTTTTTTTTTTTTCCATCACTGTTGCTGCTTTATTGGAATAGAAGAGACTTTACCGTTCTGTAGATTTTCTTTCTAACTTTCTCTGTAGGTTCTTGTTAACCTGTTTTTCCTAAAAAGGTTCTAATCCCTTTCAGCCCTGTTGTGTGTAATTCACAAATTTCTCAGAATGACATTTCTGTAGCAATCAAATTGTTCATACCTAGACCCGAAGAAAAGTCATGTTAAGATCAAACATGCTTAGCTCTGTTTTGTCTCGTTGGTAAATGACCACAGACAATAAGATATTTTAAAATAATCTAATAGCAAAATGAGATCGTAGACTCATAGAATAGTTTGGGTTGGAAGGGAGCTTTAAAATTCATCTAGTCCAACCCCCCTGCAATGAGCAGGGACATCTTTGACTCGATTGGGTCACTCAGAGCCCCATCCAACTGACCTTGAATGTTTCCAGGGATGAGGCATCCACCACCCCTCTGGTCAACCTGTTCTAGTGCCTCACCACCCCCATTGTAAAAAATTTTCTCCCTTATATCTAATCTAAATCTACCCTCCTTCAGTTTAAAGCCATTACCCCTTGTCCTATCACTCCATGCCCCTGTAACCAGTCTCTCTCCAGCTTTCTTGTAGGCCCTCTGAGGTACTGGAAGGCTGCTCTAAGGTCTCCCCAGCGCCTTCTCTTCTCCAGGCTGAACAACCCCAACTCTCTTAGCCTGTCTTCATAGGAGAGGTGCTCCAGCCCTCTGATTAGCTTGGTGGCCCTTCTCTGGACTCACTCGAACTCTCTTCTTATGTTGGGGGTCCTAGAGCTGGATGCAGTACTCCAGGTGGGGTCTCATGAGAGCAGAGGCGGTGAATCACTTCCCTCGACCTGCTGGTCACATTTCTTTTGATACAGCCCAGGATATGTCTGGCTTTCTGGGCTGCGAGGTCAGACCTTCTGAAAGAGGAAAGTGCATGCACATCATTTTTCAAATATTTCAATCATTCCAATGATTCATAAAATCTCCAAGTTCAGACTATACATATATATATTTATAAATCATGTTCTCAAATTACTTTAGATTACCTTGAAGCCTTATCTGATTTAATATAATGCTTCCAAGTAGCCCTTACAGTGAGAGGAAGTTGAAAAGTCTCATTCCAGCACAAAATGATTCCCATCTTTATCATCTTTGACATTACTGGGGTCTATAGGTGAATCCAAGCTCATTTATTGCAACAAGAGTTTGTAGGATTGTCCCTAAATTCTGAACCTGTCCATCATAAGAATTTTTGCTCTCTAAGAACCAGTGCCTCCAGGCTGTCAGAACAAATACAGCTGTCTCATTTTCCAGCCATCTGTCTAGACTGAAATACAAAAAATAATATACAACTTACAGCATCTGTGACATTTGTTACCAAAGTTGTTTATAGTGATAGAGGGTCAAAATCAATAAAAAACAGAACTTCAAGCCTTTCACTCTCATTAGAAATGACCATTTAGTTTGAGTCAAATCCTTTATTGTTGACACTCATGTCATAAAATAGTTTATTAATATTAATGTTTTGGAAATTACTGGTGTCCTCACATCTGAAGTGTGAATATTCAGAATATATGTGTACACAGCTCTCAGGACTGACGGACTGACCCTTGAGCAATTTAAAATCAAAACAGCTTAGTTCATTTAATAATTAATACCCAACAAATCAAAAATTTAAAGATAAATAACTGCATTATCTAGTGACACAGTTATGTATTATCTATAATGAACATATCTAACCCTTTACAATCTCTAGGCTCAGCTAACAGTTATTCTCAAACTCACAGTCTTTCTGACCTTGCAGTCAGATGTGTTATTCCAGATGCAGCTCAGCTGGTTAAAATGTTAGTTCATAGCTTCTCCCAAGATGTGGTCACCTCCGAGAGTTATCACCACTTCTATTTGCCAACCAAAGAGCACACTCAGTCATTACTAACTTGCTTCTGTAAAATTATCTGGGTTAAAAACCACCCCTAGTATTAGCTTATGCTAATATGGAGTGCTGATACCTTGGTTAAGCCAATATATCTGAGGGGATGTCAATGGGAAAGAAAGGGTGATGAGGAGTGGAGAACGGTATTGGCTTAACCCAGCTCAGCTGCAGCCAAAAAAAAAAAGCACGTCAGACCAGGGTCTTATATGATCCCAAGGATATTCTTGTACTATGTATTTAAGCACAGAAATGCCAGATGGACCATGAGAGGCCCAGTTAATAAAATAACATATGAATAACTATTTGCATAAGCTTTATTCTAACATACTATTGCTGCACTTGAACTTTGCAGCCAAGAAAAAGACCCTCCAAAAAAAAAGTGTCAGAAGCACATGACCATTTTGGATGGCCAGCATATCTGATCAAAGTGATATAGTTATTTTTGATTACTATTGAGGAATACCAAGGACATATATGTAAATTCAATGGTTGCAATTAATGACAGTTTATAGATGATTTTACACATGAATTGAAATCAAAATAAGTACCCTTGTGCCACAGAAGTAATAGGAATATGTTGAAGCTCTGGGCTAGGAAATATTGTTTTATAGGAGATGTAGCAAAGGGTAGTGTTTTATGTCTGTTTAATAATAAATTTCCAAAGTTAAGAAACTCTGGACCAAATTTATACTGATCTTATGGTGTGAATCTGGTTTGTTGGGGTTTTTTTGCAGTTCATTTAACCCTATCATGTAACTGATATCACACGGGTATTCCTCAGATAGCAGTGATATAAACTCACTCAGGATTGAGTCCCATATTGGTACCGATGTAGTGAAAGGGTGGTAAGAGTCTAAATCAGTGAAGATTTAAACCTTTTACCCTTTTGAAACACCAACTTGGCTTAAAAGAACTTTACTAATTTTGGAAAGATTTAATTCTGTTTCTAAACAGTTAAAATTACCACCAGTCCAACATCACCAGTTTTATTGAAATTACTTCTGTACTTTTTTTATTCCACTACCTGTGGCAATTGAATTCTAACAGCTGCTCAAAGACTTTAAGCAGTACCTTAAGGTGAAAAATCTTGTGATTAATTGTTTCTAGAACCACCCTTAGCATGATAAATATGTAAATATTGGATAGTTTTTCACTATGTCTGCTTTTATTTGATATTACAAAAAATAATAAGGCAAATTAAAGATCAATTTAAACATGCATTAATAGAAAACAAGCAAGTTGTAATGGTTTCATTCGGAAAAGACTGTGCAATTAAAAACAGGCAGCTGTTGTGGAAACCTTAAGGTTTAATGGGGAAAGCTATAAATCATGATTTATAGTGAGAGAATGCAATTTCTTGAAATGGATCAAACCTGAAATAAACCTGCT
The DNA here is from genome assembly GCA_013400195.1 of Aramus guarauna. Classification (NCBI taxonomy): domain Eukaryota; kingdom Metazoa; phylum Chordata; class Aves; order Gruiformes; family Aramidae; genus Aramus; species Aramus guarauna. The sequence goes on along the minus strand of VXBL01001164.1, from coordinate 1,278,283 downwards.
CCAAAAGTGCACTTTGTAAGTTTTTTTTATCTAGCTCTATATGATCTGCAAAATGCCACTTAAATGGTAGCCATGGATATAATTTGTACTTCCCATGAGAAAACAGAAATAAAGTTAAAGCTAAAGAGAGTGTAAAGCACATTGCATTTTCCAGTCATCAATTCTTTCTCACAATATCTCTACAAAATATTTTTACTGCTTTTTTTTTTTTTTTTTTTTTTTTTAACTAGCCTTGGACAGTTCATGACATCTCTGAGGTCTTTGAACTTCATGGGATCATATATCTAGGAGTAGCTTTGTATCACAGACTAGCAAAAAATAGGGAACAGCATTATTTCAGAGGTGATCTTCAGAGTAAGAATGTATGTGAAAGTATAGAGAGAAATTTATGTGGGGGAAAGCATTCATCTTGCCAGGACAGATTTACATTGGCAGCCACTCACTTCTCTTGATGAGAGGATTGAGTAACTGTTGTGTAACATGGCTGCAACTATGAATACAGTAATGATCCCTATGCACAAATTATATAAGGACAAATTATATGGACAGATCATCAATATCTGACCTTTACCTTACAGCAAATGAATGTTACGTTGTCAATGGAATAACCTGGGACAGTCTTGGGTGATAACCTCTTAGCCTCTTCATGAAACGTAGAAGCATAATTCCTGTCAGATTCTTTATTTCCTGATGCTTTCAGCATCCTGTTGCATGGCAGTGTAGCTTTAGTTCTGGAAGGCCCAAGATATGAAGTCTTCAACACCTCTCTGTTCTTCCACTTTGCTGGAATGAGAGGTATTCAGCAATGTCACAGAGATTGTTTTCTTTTATGTACGCCAGAAATGGTGGCAACCAGCAGAAGAGACTGGGATGGTACCTGTATCTTCTTCAGTTACTGGTGGCTTTGTGCAAGGTAAGCTATCACTGAAAAGGTGAACTCACACAAGTAAGAAAATATCCATTCTATTCTAAGTTACTGTTTAAGTCAAAACTAAACTGCCTGTCATTTTCAGTGTCAGCTGTCTGTCAAAATCCGATTGAACAAGTTTACTGTGGGGTTTGTTTCGATGCTGGCAGCCACACAGTATTACCACTGGTGCTACAGACAGGAGCACCAGGCAGATAGGTGCTGTCATTTTCAGAGCTATTAGCATTCCAGGAACTGAGAAAGCAAGGAAAATAACCCCAAATACGTAAAGAAGTAGAAATGTTAAAATTCAGGAAATTATTTAAACAAACAAAACCCCAAACAAGAGTAAAAAAAACAGAGGCCAAGTATTGAGCAAATGCTCAATTTCCTAATCCATTTTGATAGCCTATTAAGGCCTGTAAATCCACAGCAGGAGAGACAGATACATTTTAAAATTTAGTTACACTTGGTTAGAACTGTAGTATGCCACAAAAAGGATAAAACCAGAAATGTTTCAGTTTTTATCCTCATTATCTGCATCGTAAAATGATAAGCATGGAAAGATGCTATGTAACTACTCAAAATTTTAGGAAATTGAAGCATTCTGACTATATATATAGAAAAAGAAGATTTGTTGATTGCTCAAATGAAGACTTGAGACTTCATTGAGAAATGATCATCAGATCCATGGGTGATGGAAACATGTGAGTGCAAGTGTATGAGTAGATATATATAAGAAAGACAAATAGCTCGGTTTGATTCACTTCTGAATGAAACCAACATTCAAGTCATGCTTTGTGTGAGTCTAGGCTACGCATTCTGAGTTTCTCCCAGCACGTTGTGGGGTGGCTCTGGCTGACAGCCCAGCGCCCACCTGGCCGCTCGCTCACTCCCCTTCCTCAGCAGGACAGGGGAGAAAAAAGGAAGCACAGGAAGGAGAAAGCTCATGGGTCAGATAAAAGCAGGGAGTTTGCTGTCACCAGCAAAACAGACTCAGCTTGGAAAAATCAACTTAATCTATTGCTAATTAAAATAAATATATAGTTACTAATTTGGGTAGTGGGAAGGAAAAAGATAAACATTAAAGCAACATCTTTCCCATGCTCAACATCAGTCTTTCCTTCCCGACTCCTACCCCTGCCCCAAGTGGTGTAGGGGGGTTACGGTCAGTACATGGTGGTTTCTCTCTACTGCTGCTTCCTCCTCACACTTCTCAGCTCCAGCAGGGACCCTCCACAACTCCCCACAGGGGATATCGGCTCTGCCATGGAGTGCCACCTCTTCGTCTGAACACGGTCTTCCCTCTGTTGTTTCTCATTCTTTTTGTTCGCTCCTACCCTCTCTGTCTGGCATTTTTAAAAATATATTTTCATGGAGGTGTCATCAGCTTGGCTGATGTGCTCAGCTGTGTCCTGTGACGGGTCCATTGGAACTGATTAGACTTGGCTGTGGCTGGCATGGGGCAGCCCCTGGCTGACTCCTACAGAGACCACCCCTGCAGCCCCCCTGGCTGGCATCTTGCTGTCTACACTCAAAACACACATGGGAAAGTGTTACAAAACAATATTGAAAATGTTTGGCTTCAGTCTAAGTTAGAGCTGGAAAATTTTGTAAGATTTTAATCACATGGGAAATCTAGTTGCTTTCCAAATTTTTTGTTTCTCTCTGGTAGACATCACTGGAGACCACTTGCTCTGCATTGAATGTAAAAGCTGAAACTGCAAAACCATGGTATGATTGGTTAAAATTAAATTATATGATCCAGAGTGCAGCTGTACAGCTGAGCCTTCGTTTTCAGAAAACATCATTTCTTTTATTTCTTATCACTGCTAATTGGAATTGCCATCTTCCCTCTCCCCACCAAAGTCATTCTGAAGTCTAACACTGATTAAGAAGAGAGAGTATATCACCTCTGGAAAACTTAACTTTAAAGCTTCTAATTTTCAATAGCTGAGCTGCAATTAACCAATTACTTTTATTGTTTAGTGCTCAGACTTTAACAGCTTTTAAAAACGCTGTTATAAACATCAGTTGTTTGTGATCCTGCAGTTGTAAGAGACAATGCTATTTGCAGCTTGGCAGGTATTTCATCTCTGGTGACTGAGAGATAGATCATATATCTCTGCTTGAAAGCTCTTCAGTAGTATTTTGTATTTCCTGCCATTAGCAGTGAAGCTGTATGTCCAATCACATCCCTTTTGGCACAGGAGTCTGTTCTTCTAGTTCACCTTTGCAGCAGTTATTAGAAAAAAAATATCCTGGATTTTAGTCAGCACACTAAGTATTCTGTAAAGATTAGTAATCACTCAGCTTTGGCATGCTAGCAGGAGAAACAAAAAGACTCTGTATTTGACCTTTTCCAACAGGAATTTCCAAATCTTAATGTTACAAGATTTGCTTACTTACAGTTTTAAAGTAAATATCCACAAAACGTTCTGCTATATTGCTGAATGATTAAAAAAAAAAACAAACAACCACCATCCAAACAAACAAAAAAACTAGCAGCAAAGAGATATTCAGCTCCTGCCCAAATGAAAAGACTTCACACAGAGGGCATAGAGGAAACCAATGTGCAGAAAAGAAGCAATCTGAGAGGAAAGCTAATGCAGGAATGAAATAAAGAGTACTGTATGTGTTGGATATGATAAAGGCTGGGCAAAGCAAATTAAACACCTTCACTAGACTAGCTTTCTCTTTAACAAAATACAAAACTGTCAACAAGAAGTGAAAATGTCACCAAATGTCAGCAGCAGAATAATCTCACAAAATAAACCAGAACATTTTCCTTGAGATAAAAGCTGCACAAACTCCATGAAACTCTCCCAATCCAGTTCTAAAAGAAGAAGAAAAAGGCCTTAGGGAGAAAATGTCAATGCTAATAGACAGTCAAATATAGAACAGCCTTGTTGGGACAGAATGAAAAATAAATCTCTCACAAGTAACATCCAAGTACAGACTGACCTGAATGAATGACCTGGTACAGGAGTTCCAAATTTAGAGCGAACAAAATTTTTGAATTGGAACACAAGGTAGTAAATTGTGTTTATGAAAAACTAGATGCTCTGTGGTAGTGTATCAGTGAGTTGTTCTGTGCAGGGGAACTTATGTGCTCAGTACTTTTCTAAGTCTTTTTCTAATGTAAAGAAAAGAAACACTTCTCTTTCCTGCTTTAGTCCTTCTTTGGCAATGAAGAATAAGTTCAGTCTGTTAATACAGAAGGCATCCTGGGCTCAAGTACCTGGAGACCATGAAACTTGTTTTCCATTTTCCTCTTCCTAAAGGTGTTCACCCTCACCTTTTTTTTTTTTTTTCTTTTTTTCTTTTCCAGACACCCCTCTTGTGTGTTCAGGGGCAAAGTGTCCTCATTACTGCCACCTGACATTTTTATCCTTTGTATGAAATCAAGACCTATTAATATAAATTACAAAATATCCATAATCTATTGACCTATAAATAGTCTTGGGTTTTACTACGTATATACTGTATGCAGTAAAGGGAAGGAAAAAAAGATGTGGGTAAAAGGGAGTGTTGGTAGAAAAGATGTGTTACCTTGAAAAAAATGGAAGATTTTGTTTCTATCAAAAAGGAAAGAAGAGATTAGGCCCAATGTTACTGCCACAGAAACAATGGCCATATCACTACCCTCTAGGCTTTATGTGTACTATGAATTTAGTGGCATGTTTGCAGCATCATCATCAACATCCAAACAAAACATTATGTGCCTCTACTGGCTTTGGATGCCAAGCTAGCTTCTGAGGATATTTAAAAATAACCCCAAAACACAACAAACAAAATAAAAAGGGAGAAGGGGAAAGAAAGAGACAGTAAGAATTAAGAAGTCCTACATCAATGCAATGCTTAAAGTAGGAAATACCTGTATTGCCCTGCCAGTGATTACAGCAGGAGTAACTAACCTAAAATTTCATGACTGTTTGTACTGGATTTGGCTGGGATGGAGTTAATTTTCTTCATAGCAATCCATATGGTACATGGTTTTAGACTTGTGACTAGAACTGTCACACCCCAATATTGTAGCTAGTGCTGAACAGTGCTCACCATGATATTCCATACCCGTGAAAGAGTGTATATTGCCTCCTCTCTCCCCCCTGAACTACTGGGTGCTGTAAAAGAAGGGCTCCACTAGGTCCTCTGCCCATTGTGGTAGTGCAAAAATGCACTAATGGAGTGACAGATATTGAAATAAAACTGATGAAAAAAAAAATATATATATATATGAAATCCTTTAAAAGAAAAGACTTTTCAGGAAAGAATATCTTAGAAGGAAAGAAGCCTAAGAAGTGTGTGAGGTTCTTTAAGTAGTACTTCAGTGCCTGGAAAAAAGCCTAAATTTCTTTATGGATGCTGAGATGACTAAATCCAGGAGAAGGTTTACACTTGTGAATCTTGTCCAGAAACCAGCTACTATTGATTAGTGTCCTGGTTTAGGCACCTCACTTAAGAGATGTAAGACTTGGGTTCCTTCCTTTCTCCCTCATCACTTCCCCCTGATCACCTTGACACTGGATTTTCTGATTCCTGTTTCTAGGCTTTCTCTTTATAAACCAAGCAAAAGTGTTGAGACAGATCAGGTGGCATTCTGAACCTCATAAGATGACAAAATATTTAAAAGCAGGTCACTCACTCCCCTTCTTCACCAGCTTTACGTTTATAACATGTTGATGATGAATAGCAGCATCAGAACAGAATGAGCGAGGTCTTTCCATTCATTTCCCCTACCTTTGACTGTTAAAAGATCCGATCCTCAGAGACTTATGCTATATAAGTATAGTCCCACTGACGTCAAGACCAGAATTTATGTTTGTGTTTATTCAGTATACAGCCCCTTCAGGCTTTTCATCCATGGACAGATGCAGCTAAATAAAAGCATCCAGAATCACAGAGGTCTTGCTCTCCATGGCAGTTTTCCATGGTGTTTTTCATTCCAGCTCTCCAAATTTGATTTTATTTCCATTGAAATTACTGAGTAATTTAAAGGGTGCTTTTAAGGCCTGTTATTCATTGTGAGATTAACGGGGACATTCAGCCTCAGATCAACAAAGTATACACCTAGGGATGAAGGAAAGTTTGAGAGCTCCAAGGATCTTGTTCAGTAGAAGGGAGGAATGTTAGCTAGTGCTCCAGTAATTAATGGTTAAATTACCCTTGGGTTGTAGGTAGTAGGTAGCATAACTTTACAATCTGGTAGCTTTAAATTTCACATCTAATTGTAGCAGTGGGAGTTAGAACACAGGTTGAAGGCATAATGAAATTACCATAGGGAGGAACAAACTAATGAACTGAAGTCCAGCAAAAAGTTATAGCTACATTGCTGTCATCTTGAAAATCTGTAAATAACAACTGAAAACCATTGAGGGCACTAGACAATGGATTTTATGTGTATATAAGCATGAAATGTGGATTGGGAGGAACTGAGTTTGCTATATTGTCAAGTACGTACTTGGAAAAAAAATCACTTGGTCATCATTTAATCTCCTTTGCACACCTTTTTCATCTTATTTGCATTTTTAATGCAAAAACCCGCAGAATATCTCTTCAATCATACTGAACTGGTTTGTGTCAAATAGTGCATATAAAACTTTGTAAGTCTTTTAATTCTTCAGCAAAAAACTTAGAGGAAAGCATAATAGTCCTCTATGGTTTTGGTACTTGGAATATCAAAGTCAAACTTTCCCAGTTTTATTAAGAATTCTGAAATCTTGGTTTATTGAATAGTAATTCTGATACAGCTTTTTAATGAAGTGGCCTGGTTTAAATCTAATTATCTTCAGTTAATAAAATCAGATGAGTGAATCCAGTGCTTTAGCAAATGTAGCTGAAAACTTATCTCTGTAGATGTCTTTTCTTCAGGGTCTTTTAATATGATTTTATAGATTCTTTTGTAAAGTTCCTGTTCTGTGGAAATGTCACATGAATATCAGGTAAGCTCCTTTCCCTGTGATAGCACTTTAACAATATGTCACTTGACCTTCCAAAGGAGGCCACAGCCTTTACTTGTTATATAAACTTAAATGTAGTTGATGTGACTCTACCTATATAACATCATCTTCCCAGGTACTATGGCCTTTTTCATGGACTATCCCTGTACCAGTTACATCAGCTGTATCAGTATCACCTATAGCAATAGTATTAGTTTCTGCTTTACCCAGGCCTGGGTATTGCCTAGACTGTGAATCATTCCAATAACGGAGATTCCATTAGTTTACTGACCAGCCTGTGCCATCAGCCCAGTCCTTATCATCTCGGTTCTTTCCTAATATCCTGTCCCTTTTGCTGCAACTGAAACCTCTTACTTCTTGTCCCATGCACCACTGTAATACAGGAATAAATTATTTTCCATTTGTATCATAAGCATAATTTTAACATAATTAAAACCTATCTTATATCCCCATTCTGTTTTGTCTTTAGGTTAAAAAGCTGTCGAGTCTTGTCTTCATGTGTTTCCTGGACCTCTGACCACCTGCTGATCTTCTCTAAGCCGGATCCAGTTAATTCCCTTCCGTCTTGGACTGCAGTAGCCAACTCTGCTCTATTCATGAGGTCTGTGCCCACAATAATTAGAGCAGGGAACAGATGTTTAGACTCTGATGCCCTATAATTCTCATAGATTGCTACCTAGCCTGGTTTTTTCCCATCTTGTCCCCTTTATCCTACATGTATTTGGCTGCTGTTGGCCAAGTGTAATGTCTTGCACCAATTTCCAGTTTGTCATCTGCACGTTGTCCTGCAATTCAGGTGCCATCCGCCTTCCCTTAATGCAGATTCACTAAGTATCCTCTGCCCCACCATCCATGTCATTAATGAAGTCACTGGATAGATCCTAACTCAGTATAGACTTCTGTAAGTCCCCCAAAACACTCTTTGAATTCCATTATGTTAGCTGCTCTCTGGCTACAGTTATCCAACTAGTTTTGCAACTATGTGTAGCAATTAAGTTCAGCTTCCTGGCTTCTTATGAGCATGTATTATGACATTGAAGTATATGATGTGTACTGCTTCTGCAGTAAGTTTGCAAATAGTTTGCTGGAATATTTATGTCACAGTTTTCTCAGAACTAAGCGCAAGCCAGCTATATTTCTTTACTTTCCCTTTGCTTGCTTTTTAGTTTTTTCCATTAATGCTACACTTACTTACTACATTTACTGACATTGCATTTATGCTTTTCCAGTATTTTGTTGCCTAACTCCTCATCAAAGTTTTTGCAAAGAGAATGATTCTCTGAGTTTTCAGATCATTCTTTAAGTATGTCAGGAAGAAATTCATCAAATTCCAAAGTTTTGAAAATATGTAATGTAGAAGTTGCTCTGTACACTTTTCTTTTGCTTTTCTTTACCTTACCACTTTTTTGTTACTATTAATTAGTATTAGATACCTACATGCTTCCAATTTATTGTTTTAGTGAAAATTGATGCAAAAAAGTGAAACACTTCAGTGTTCTCAACATCACCTGTCATTTACTATTTTTTTCCTCCACTCATTACCAAATTAACACTTGCCCTGATCTTTTTCTAACTATGAATGCATTTAGTTGACTTCTATATATCACAGTATTTTGCATATCAACCAATTATCCCTGCATTTTGCCAATAACTGATATGACTACATTGAGACCATTGTCTCAAAAAGCAGTTAGTGGGTATAATGTGAAGATATAAAGAACTGGATAATAAGAAATTTCCTTGATAATTCATTACAGTGGTGGATCACACAAAACATGGCTAATAATTATTTCCCGAGTTTTCTGAGTTAAGCCTCCAGTCATTGATCCTCT